>JAABKJ010008233.1:0-11498 GCA_011634705.1 Andricus grossulariae | reverse complement strand
CAGTTTTTACTGTTACGGTTACAAGAAACACTTTACATTTCTTGATAAGTAAATATAACATTTCTTTTTTCTGCGTGAAATTCGTTGCTTAACATGCATTAATAAAGTGAAATTGCAGCATTAGATCAGTTGATTTGCAGGTTGAGCAATACATGAAATTCAAATTTATTAATCCTAATGTATTAGTTGTTCTTGAATGCGCCATTTTCGCAAATATCTATACTTTTTGCAGATAGTCCAGTCAATGACGCACAAATCTATGGGCAATATTTAACGTATAGAAAAAAGGGAGTAAATATTTTATTAAGATTAAGATTTTGATTTTCTTAAAGGTACTAAATCGGACAATATTATCATGTCATCAACAATTATAGTTTCAGTAGAAAAAATGATTTATTTTGAAAATGGCACCAGCGATAGTCCTACAACCAATGACGTTTTGACTGTTTGCAGTTTATTTTAAAGAAAAAATATATTATCAGGAATAACAATTTGATTAGTGGTCTTTAGTAATAGGAATGAAAATTACTCTTTTAGAAACGTGCTGCGTGGTGAATCTCGACTCGGAAAGAGTCGCGAATGATAAGCCATTTCGAGCGCGGATAGCACTAGGTTGAGCGACCGTCTTGATGTACGACCAGATTATCCCTACTCATCGAATGTCTACTTTCAAACTCGACAGTCGGAAGACCGGCTGGACTCGGAAAGATGGTTTTCTGCAGTTTTCGTTTCCCTGACCAAACGTACAGGCAAATGCGAGTACTTCTAATGAAGACCAGTGACATTGAATTTTGCGCTATACGAAGAATCACAAATATCTAGATATTACATGTAATGAGAAGTCTTAAGTCTAGACTATGTAGACACTCTAGATTCTAGAGACTCTAGATCTAGAGTCTAGACTCTAGAGTCTAGAGTTAGACTAAAACCATATACACAGGGAAAGATCTTAAATCAGCTTTGTGTCTTATATTTACCCTAGGAGGATTGTAAATAGCTTATTTGACGAGTGGCCAATTCGAACGTACTGTGAATGCCTGTCGATGTTAACTTTAAGTCTAGAATCTAGATGGGTTAAAGTGTCGGTGGCCCGAGAGGAACCTTTTCCAATTGACGTCATCGTTGCACTCTTTTCCCCAGCATTTTTTACCTCTCCCCCTTTCACACTCTCTCCCACTCCCCCTGCGGGTTAAGAATACGGTGTATCAGGGTTACTTTAGGCCTCCGTGTTGCAATGAGAACTGCACCGGGAATAGCTGGGTCTAGCCAGGGCTGAATTAACTTCGACGTTATATCTAACTCGAGACCGGACCTTCCATTTCAAAATACAACCATCACATTCCCTTCAAGTGCCCAACCCTAATTAATTCCCCAATTAGCCGCAATAAACTTTTTCCGCTCCATAAATTTTTTCAAATTTACAAAACAATAACGCAATTCGTTTTTCTGGCTTTTTAGTACTTCCATGAGGGAACGTCCAGTAATTACGCAAGGATGATTTTTGAAAGTTTGAACACCTGTCCCCCCTATTGTAATGATTCTTACAATTTGTATGCCCCCCCCCTCCGTCTTACGTAACATTCAATTTAATCGATTATTTTCACCGTAAGGGAGATTTCAAGGGATTAAAAAAGCTTTAGTGTATTTAAAACGATTCCAAAGGATTGCGAGAGGTTTCACTGGTTTTAAAAGATTTTCAAAACCAAGGGATTTTAAGAGATTTTGAGGAGTTTTGAGAGATTTCGAAATATTATAAAAAAGTGACGTGATTTCAAAGAATTTTAAGGAATTTCATTTGATACCAAAGTATTTTCAGGAATTTTGAAGGATAATGGGATTTTAATGAGATTTTAAAAATTTTAAGGGATTTAAAGAGATTTCATAAGATTTCAGGGGGTTTCAACAGATTTTCAAAGATATCAAAGGATTTTAAGGGATGTTAACGGATTTTAAGAGATGTATAGAAGTTTGGATGACTAAGGTATATCCATGGATTGTAGAGGTTTCGTAAGATTTCAGATGATTTAAAGGAATTTCAAACTCTCTAAATTTGAATCATTTATAATTTTTACTAATTTCAATTAGTGACTGAATTGTAGCTATAACTCAGTTACTCTTTACTGAGAAGTCGGTGAAAAATACTAATTCATCAGTAAAAAAAAATTGATCCATAGATAGAATTCAGTCATTGATTGAAATTAGTAAAAATTTGAACTGATTCTAATTTAGAGAGAAGGATTTTCGAATAATATAAAGGAATTTGAGAGATTTCGAGGAATTTTACTGGCTTTTTAAGAGATTCGAAAGGATCACAAAGTATGTCTCTCGGTTTCAAAGTTTTTTTTAAGGATCTTATGCGATACCGAAGTATTTTCACGAGTTTTGGAGGATTTTAGGCGACAATAATGCGATTCCGAAGATTTGAAGGGATTTTAGAAGGTTGCAAAAGATTCCAGGGGGTTTCAAAAGATTTGGAAAGATTTCAAATGATTTCAAGGAATCTGATTGATGTTAAGAGATATAAACGGCATAGAAAAAACAGAGGTGAATTTTTGTTGCGGGTAATTTTCCAGTAGATAAAGTTGAATGTTTTCGAATTGAAACAAAACAAGATTCAATATTGTTGACATGGTAACTATTTCCAGTGTGGTGGGTAAATTTTAACAAGTGAAGGTAATTTTTGTTGCAGGTAAAGATTACTCTGAAATCGCTGTAAAGATTACATTTTGTTTTTTTTCTGTGGGATTTTAATATGTATGTTTGATATGAAGTTGGATAAAAACGTTGCAAACAATTGAAAACTACAGCCATCCGACGTCAGTAGATACTTTTTATCGGGATTCAGATAAAAATTATCCGACTTAGGATAATTGTAGTTGTCAATTGTTTGCAACGCTTTTATCCAATGTCAGATAAAAAATATCTCTGGGATTTACTGTGCTACCGTTAATCGTTAAGAAATTTTCCGTAAGACTAACCCGTTTTTCAGCTCGTGCAGGGCTAACGATACGGAAAATTCTGTGATACTAGCCTAGCCCTAGCGTTATACTTGACCAATTAGTTTTACGGAAAATTCCGTTATACTAATCAGTGCCTAAAAAATGTTAAGGGATATATAAAATGTTCAAAAGAATTCACGGGATTTCAAAGGATTGCACAGATTTCTATAGGGATATTTCACGAGATTTCATTGAAGGTGTACAATTGTGAAGCAGATTTTAAGAATGGTTTAACACCTCGGCTCGATTATTTATTGTACGTATGTAATATGAAATATTACATAACAAAAAAGAGATAAAACAAATAATGATATAATGTGTATAATAGTATAATAAGTAATTTTGACAGTTAAATCAGGTTTCAATTAGCATATTTTAAAAAAATAATTAGAAAGAGGAAACAAGAAAGGATTCGTAAGATTTTCCGGATCCGCTGCCACCCCAAAAAAGAGCCTTACGTAATTAGTGTACGCCCCCTAATCAAGTACAATAATCACAGTTTACTGTAGGGGAAAGTCCTACAGTACCGGCCATTTGTCATTTCTAAAATTCTATAACAAATAACGCTGAGAAAGCCTTTGCCGTTTGCTTACTACGTGATCAAGAGTATTTGTCCCCCTCGAGGCTAAACTGTCGCGACTGGTTGACTGTCAGTGCAAAGATTACTATTGCGCATCGTGGGCGTAAGTAACACAACAAAAGTTTCATTAGTTATTTCTGAAATTTTGCGGATGAGTTACAATAAAGTAAAACCTATTATGTATTGATAAATGATGTAGCTTTTAAAAAAATATGGTTTGATAACCCTTCGCGCGACCATTATTTGCCACTATTGTGAATAATAACATAATCCGTTTCCTACAGTACCGGTCACAAAATTTTCCTTCAGTACCGGCCACTTACAAAAGTTGATTACTGACTATATTTACTTGCTTATAGGTACATTATAAAGCCAAGAAATAAAAGTTATGGTTTGATAACCCTTTGCGGCCACAAAATTTTCCTCCAGTACCGGCCACTATCAAAAGTTGATTACTGACTATATTTACTTGCTTATAGGTACGTTATGAAGCCAAGCCAAGTTGTAAAATTTGGGTTCATGAAGCTTGTGCAAACATACCGGAGCTCTCAAATCCATATATTTGCGATTATTGCCTTATTTAACTGATGATATTTTTACTGGCCGGTACTGGAGGCCAATTTTTTTAAGATTGATTTTTCTTTATTTTAAAATTTTATTAATAAAGTTAATTATTACTCAATATAACGATATTTTATTGTTTTTATTTATAGCTTATGAGCTCCTTAATACATAACAGCGAGTATTTAACATTTAAGTTAAGGTATTTTTTTTTATTCTAAATAAACCTTAAGGTGACGGTACTGCTGGACTCTCGCCTATATTAATATCACTGATCAGGAAAGCCGATTTTACATCTTGCACATTGGGGCTGAAAGAATAATTTTAAATATTTTTCAATATGTTAAAAAATGGTCAAGGAATTTGGTATCTAAGTTTTAGGAGAGACGCTGAAATCAGAAATTTCCATTATTTCGATCTTTGTCCTGAACGTTAAACATGCACTATTTGTAAAGCAGATCATGTCTCAGATAAAGTCTCATGGCTTTCAAATGTCCAGCGTATTCGAACTGTTTATCGATAAGGAGAATAGAACAACGCTGGTAAAGATGAATATCCATCCTACGATCTTAACATCCCTTTTCATGACCCATTCGATGACTATTCCATTCGTCAATATTCCTTTAAACCCTTTAAGCAGTTTAAGCTGTGACCATTGACATCTGCTCGAATCGTAATTCAACCAGCATGATTATTATCAATTTTCCTCATTGTATTATTCTATCTAATGCTATTTAATCGAGTAGCCACTAACACTTCTGTACGCACTAAACGTGTGATGTAGTAACTTTGGCTTAAAAAGTCCGCAAAAGTCCCCCTGATTATGAATATCAAGGTTACTTTGTCGAAATCGGGTGCAACAATTTTGTAAACAATCACATTATTTTTTAAGATACAAATTTTGGCATATTTGCGGCTGCATATCTCGGCAACTATTGGACCTAAAAAAAATGTAAATAATTTTTCAAGACACATATGCTCCACGAGGAGAAAGAAAATTTTCCGACGGAGCTAAAACTTTTGTTAATATATAAGTGTTAAAAATGGACCTTTTTTAACAACTACGTGTGCAATTTTTTGAACTTCACAACAAAAGGTACAATTAATTCCTAATAAAAGATACAATGTACCATTGTACCTTGTACATTGTACAAAGTCGATGCTATAAGCTTTGATCTTTCGTTTTTATACGTGTTTTTAAAATTAGATATAAAACAAAAACTTTGTCTATCATAGATTTTCCTTGAATATAAATCATTTGTTAACTATGGCCTTATAAACAATTAATTGTAAAATAATCTTTGGCCTGTCCAAGCTGCAACTTTACAGTTAAGATTTTCGATTTTTTTTAGTTATTTATCTATAGCTTCCTCATAATCTTTCTCTCTTTTAACACTCTGAAAACGTCTTTCTCTCGATAATAACAATTGTTATTAACCAAAAATTGCATTCAACAAAATTTTGTTGTAATATTTTATGTTTATGCTTTCACGCAAGAAAAATATTTTGTGGTAACCTCACAGAGAGAAAGATTGTCAGGAAGCTACCAGATAAATAACTAAAAAAAAATCGAAGATCTTAACTGTAATATTGAAGCTGGGATAGATCAAAGATTATTTTACAGTTAATTATTTATAAGACCGTAATTAACCAAATTTTTGAATTAAGAGCAAATATAATAGAGATAAAATGTTTTCTTTGTGCCTGATTCAAGCAGCGCGAATAAAAAGATCAGATTCGGCAAATCTAGGATTTTATTGGTAACAATTGTTATTAACAAAAGAACGATGTTTTCAGAGTGTTAACAGAAAGATTATGAGGAAGCTATCAGATATAAATAACTAGAAAAAATCGTAAACCTTAACTGTAAAGTTGCACTTCAAAAAATTGCACACTTAATTGTTAAAAAGGAACATTTTTAACACTTATTCTTATATATTAACCAAAGTTTTAGCTTTGTCGAAAAAATTTTCTTTTTCCTCGTGGAGCATGTGTCCTAAAAAATGATTTACATTTTTTTCGGTCCAATAGTTGCCGAGATATGAAGCCACAAATATGCCCATTTTAGTGCAAATCGAGGTACAAATTCACTTTTTTATAATGCTCTAACGCGAAAACGGGCCATTGCATGCAAAATTTGTTAAAATATAAAATTCTTGTTTTTCCATGAACTTTCCGAAAATAATTTAAGAAAAATTTTTATCTTAAAAAGTAATGTAATTTTTGAAAAAATTGTTGCACCAGATTTCGAAAAGTTAATCTTATTATTCATAATCAGGGGACTTTTGCGGACTTTTTAAGCCAAAGTTACTCGATTATTCACTATGAAGCAACATTTGTTCCATTAAAGTCGAGAGACTCGCTACGCACTCCCTATGCCCTAGGGTAATATCCAATCTGAGATTTAGGGTTGCGAAAAACCCCTTAAAAAGTCAGCACACTGACAATGAGTTTAAACCGAAAAGGCCTCCGCGAATCCATTATCAAAAATGCAGTAGTAAATTTTTTTTTTTCAATAAAACTTTCATATAATTATCCATTATAAAAAAGAAGTATTGATAAGTATTGGATCTAATACATTTGTCGCGAATAAGTACTGGAAATCTAATACTTAATTGGGGGAAAGTACTGGATCCAATACTTTTTTATTTTTGGGTGTGATTTGATCAGTAAATTCATTTTTTAAGAGCTACTTAAAAAAAAAATTGTGTTCCTGCAACTAAAAGCCATTAAAAAATGTTATATTTAATACATGTTTGGAAATTAACAACAAAAGTAAATAGTATTATTATTTATCCATCAGTTATGAAGTTATGAAACTGGAGAAATTTGAAACGAACATAAAAAGCGATATCTCAACATTTGTTCCATTATAAATAGAGCGTTGGCAGTGACGAGTACTCCTGGGGGTAATAGAGCATTCGAGGGGTTGTAGACACGAGCTCTCAAAAAAGCAGCCTCGGTAAACCGCAACAGGCTATAGCACGATATTCCATCATGTACTTTCCTTTGGTAAACAAAATATTTGAACTCTCTCCAGACTACAAATATTTTTCGTCTTAAGTAAAAATATTTCTAGTGTTTTATCACTCATACTTTTTTTTTATCTACGTATAAATCATAACATTAAGAATTAAAGTACACTTCTATGTTTAGAATTTTGTTCAGAAAAGTGTGATACAATTGGGGATGGGGACCGTTCAAGTATTACATAACGCGATCTTCCTTTATTTTTGTTGATGTGTCGGCATTTTTTATTGCTGTATTTATTTAAACAAAAGAAAAACTTGTAGCCTATAATTATGGACGATCCCTTGCCTCAAAAGTTCATCTTTCTATCGGAGAGTCTGTGAAGACATCTGGAGAACCTGAGCTCAATCTAGATCCTGGATGTTACGAGTGCTTAATAGGAACATACGATTCTGGAGTCTTGGCAGATGCTCGACAGTGACAAACAAGAACTTTGTTACTTTGTAATCATTTGGATATATCAAAGTCTTATACATAGCCAAAGATAAAACCGGTTATGCACTGCGATTGATGAAAGGCAGGACACCTTTTTTCATGAGTGATACAACTATCACGTTAGTGACAGACTTATCAGCATCATTAGTACCACATTAAAAATTTCCAAATAGGTTTTTGATATAAAAAAAATTATTCCTAATGCGTGCTTGCTTAATTTCTGAAGCGTTCGAGCCGGCTGACTTTTATAGTCTGCTTGCTGAAGTTTACATTACCTGCGTCAGCCTCCGACAGCACTTCCGCTGCGTCGAGGATCGACGCACGTGCTGGGGTGTTCACAGACCTTATTTCCTGATTTTCTACTTTAAAATGAGCAAAGATAATCCTCACTGCCTCTGTCGAGTACTTCTTAAGTATGTGAGCCATTAAAGAAAAAGAAAAGCCTTGAAGGCGTTTCTGTCTAGAACTGAAAAAACGTTTAGGAAGAACGTATCCACGAGTGTGTTGCCCGATTCAGGTACTTGCCCTCTCGAGATCGACTTCCGGCCGGGATTCTAGCTCATTTCCGCTCTCGATAGCACCATTTTGCTGTTTCGAAACGAAAGTCGTAAAGCCATTTGTCCACGGAGGAAACACGAGGAAGATACGGCTGTATAGTGTGCTATTTGAGTAAACAAGAAAGATAAAAAGCAAATAAAAATGTCGTTTATTGTTTAAAATTAAAAAATTTAACGTACTGTCTTCTAGTACAATTATATTTTTTATATCTTTAATTTTTATGCAAATTGAGAAGGCACACTGGATAAGTATCTTTGGTCAGTTAAGGAATATTTTTGACCAACGATAAAAAAACTTCCAGGAAATGTGCAAGTAGTATGAACATAAATACCAAATGCGATACGAGCACTCTTCAAGCATTGAATACTTGAGATTTCATGAATATGTGAACAAGATACTATCATCTTTTCGTTATCTGGTAACTTTCTTGTACTTGCTCACAAAACATATCCTCCAATCTCTATTCTCAAGATTGCAGTTACACCTCTCTATTAATTTTGTCCTGTGAAAGTATTTTGTAATAATGTGAAGATCAATTAATTCCCCTATGTTGCTCAATTGCTCTGGAAAAGTGTATGAACTCGGTCGGGAAGTCCAAGCTCTGATTCACCGGTATGTATGTTTGTTTACTGTATATATTATATAATGTATATATACATACTTGCAGTCTACAGCTGATAGGCAATATGGAACATGATAAACCGGTTCAAGAAATGGCATGTGTGGGAACAAAGACAGGTTATGCTCAAATGTGACGTCACAGGCGAAGAGAGACCTGGTAGGTGTATACTGTATGTGTACGGGTGAGGATGGTCAGTGATTGTCGATGAGAGAGGAGAAGAAGGTGCATGGACAAACATGCCTTACGAACTCTTCCTACTCCAAACCCAGCTATTCAATTTCAAAACCAACCGACAGTTTCCGGGTCATTTGCTTCTACATTTTGCACCACGTTATCAGCTATGATCTCCCATAATAGTCAAATTTGAATCTAATATATAAATTACTTCCTTATAAGAGGATTCATACACCGAGAATGCGTTTTCCGTTCTAATAAAGCTGAAAAACAGTTATCTGTTTCGAATTGATTTTTTTGGGAATATATTTTGCAGTGCATAATTCGAGTTTAGATAGGAACTCCACCTGTTATGAGAATCCGTGACTGAGAATCTCTGAAGAATGATTCATGGTGCAAAAAGTTGAAAAGAATGAACGGAAGGCGTGAGGATGGAGGAAGAAC
This sequence comes from Andricus grossulariae, assembly GCA_011634705.1. NCBI lineage: Eukaryota > Metazoa > Arthropoda > Insecta > Hymenoptera > Cynipidae > Andricus > Andricus grossulariae. Next base: position 2,095 of record JAABKJ010008233.1, on the reverse strand, counting down.
TCGTCTCTGATGTGATAAGAAGCAGAAATCGTTATCTTATTGCCAATCCTACCCTTTTTCAACCCCTTCAGTAGACTCCACTTACAGATATTAATCTCCTTTCTCCGTCTTCTTTATTGAAAAGTATACCATTCTTAAAGTAGTAAATTCAAATAAGAAACGTGAAGAAACTAAGAAAGTTAATCTAATGCAGGAAGATTAATTTATCAGCTTAAACATTCGGTATCTGATCCACGATTTTTTTTATAGATCCCCCGTGAATCGTAGATATTCAGGTAGGGCCATATTCTGGTAAAAAAATCGGTTCCCGGAAAAGCTTAAGAGAATTATATTGGTCAGGTTGAAGGTAAAGTTTGGGATGAGAATCTCTGGCTGACTCAGGTACACATGAGTCCGAAAATTTAAAGGCGGTATCGTCAGCTGTTTTGTCTGGGCGCAACAAATCTCGTTATACGGGCGGGGATGAAAAAAGGAAGCGGGGGTGCAAAGTAGGAGGGTGCGTTTCGGCACATCTGGCCTTTGGGATTGGAGAATAGATGGTTAGAAATAGACGAAAAGTCTCTCAACCTTAGGGAAAAGACTATTTAAATTTAGTATCCCATATCATTTGAGCACGTTGTTCAGAATATTTAGAATATTTAGATTATACAGAACATTTCAGAATATGAAGATAGTCAAGTGATTATCTGCAACCTGTTGAACTACCTTACGATGTCGACAGGAAATAGAAACAAAAGTATTTTTAACAAAAGGGACTATTTTCTATTTCAATTCTTCCTCTTCTGTTTCGAGAATCTAGAATCTAGAAGACGCCCAATTTAAAGATAAGCTGAGTCTGAACGCTTGGCGCACATGCAAGTGTATTTACAACTAGAAAAAGAGAAAGAAGTGGGTATACTGTATTCTGAATGGATGCTTTTACGCGAGTGAACTCGAGGTCTCCCACAAAGTAAACTATAGCAGTAATGGGCTGTACTGAGCGTTGGTCGTCTCATGAGTCTTACCTCCCGGTCGAGAAAAACCGTTAATTTAGACATGTTAAAATGGACAGCTTTCAATAGTGTCTAATTAGCAGTTTTAAATTGTCAAGTTTCTCAAAAGGTTTTTAATAGTATTTTAAGAAATTTTTAAAGCTTGTATATCACTATCGAGTAATTCTTATTCAGGGTGGCCACTGACCCAGTAAACCGAGAAAACCCGGAATTAGTCTGATTTCTAAATTTGTATCAGTAAGAAATGGGTCATTGAATCAAGTCAGTAAGAATTTTTACTGATTCAAATTTAGGGAGAAAATTAGTGAAATCTCACTGATTCAAATTTATAGAGTGGAATTTTGAACACCAGGAAAAAGCCGAGAAATGCAGCCTGGAATTTGTTTGAAAACCATGCATTTTTAAAACTTGTTACTTTTGAAATAAATATCGCCTCTCAGTATTAGCAACCAACTCCGTTAAAATATCGAAGATCATTTTATATTTAAGATCTTAAAGCTAATGTTTCGTTCAAAATGAATGTTCCTTTTATACCATATATGCTTTAAGAATTTAAAGCTTGTGTTATGATGGATCGTTTAAATACGAAAACTTCCTTTTTAGATATTTAACATAGTAATTACATAGATAACCTATATTTATATAATTATTTACCAATAACTGACGTAACAAAGCGATAATTTTAGAATCCTTGAAGTGTTTCGCTAATAAATTGAGAACTGCTTTTTGAGAACAACTGCTTTGAAGATAGAGAGTGCCATATGCTTACATGTTAGATATTTTATCTTTAAATTAAAAATTCATCCACTTCCGGTCATTTTGGGGACATAAAATTATAATGTTACTAAATAGAGAACATATTGAAGTATGATTTCCTATCGAAAAACCAAAATCTATATTATAGATCATGGGTCACAAAAACGCGAATATCTCTTACGGTCGGCAAAATGGACCCTTTCCTTGTGGAACGTCACAATTTATATTCTGAAATAACGTCAGTTGCTTCCTTGCATAGAATTTTCACTGTTATTATTATTATATCATTTAGCCGTTTCCCTTTCGGGGTAGGCGTGAATTGCTCGGTGGTAAAGTAGTGATGTGTG
>JAABKJ010008232.1:0-11498 GCA_011634705.1 Andricus grossulariae | reverse complement strand
GCGGCCGGCGGCGATTTTCTTGAGGTTATTATGAGTCACTTTAATTATAAATTTAATTCGTGTATATAAATTAAAACGTGTATATATATCTTAGATACATTGTAGGTGCTTGTCGGCTTTATCGCTCCTAAAACTGAAACTTAAACTTGAACTAACGCACAATGAAGACTCTAACCCGAAAGCGTTCGAGTGCAGGTTTCGGGTTCTGGTCGCAGAGTTCAATGGTAGATATGACTGAGAAGTAAATTTTCACAGCACTTGCAGCTGCGCAGTAGAGTTATATGGCAATTACGTCTGCGCACTACAATTAAATGGTACTTACGGATGCGCACCACAGTTAAACGGCAATTACGGATGCGCAGTACAATAAAACGACATTTACGTCTGCGTAGTAAGGTTAGAGGTTACTTTTATGTGCGCAGTAGTGTTACACGGGAATTATGGCGTGCAGTAATGTAATGGGGTTCTTATGGATGCGCAGTAGAGTTACATATAACTTACATCTGCGCAGTAGAGGTACGTGGGACAATATATATGGATGCGCAGTAATGTTAGGGGTACTTATAGATACGAAACGTTCCGAAGCAAAAACGCAATTGGAAACAAACCAGAAGTTAATCTGCGCCGGTTCTGTACAACGCTATATGTGTACACTGTACTACACTTACACAAGAAATGCAATGTTATATTACTTCAGAATTACTTTATGACTTAATTGATTAATCGATTCTAGAATACAATTATGGGTTCGAAATTCAAAAAAGATAAATCTGACATCAATTTTGGAAATTTCATTAATCTGGAAGATTTTTAGGCAAGTTAGTACGAGGAGTTTTTCAAAATAGCAGAATGTGAATTTGAGGTGAAAAATCGTAAATTCAAAAAAGAATCCGAAAATTTCCAAAGTCAAGTCACAGAACATGAATTTGGGTTCAAAATTCAAAATATCATGAATAGGACTATAATTTTTTAAAATTTGATTAAATCAGTAAATTTCTATGAAAGTCAGTAGGAGAAGGTTCTTTATGTCACGGGATGCGAGTTTGATGTCAAAATTCCAAAATTAAAAAAAAAACTACTCAAATTTGGAACATTTTTTTAAATTAGTGGATTTTTATGAAAGTTGGTACGAGAAGGAAGATTTTCAAGTCTTTAAAGACGAATGTTCTCCCTAAGTTTGTATGCTAAAACTCAAAAAAGCCCCTTTTGCGGACTATCATATAAATATACCAATTTATTAAAGTGTTCAAAATTTTAGTCAAATTTTAGAATTTTCACCTTAAATATGTGTTCTGATACTTGAAAAATTCCCTCGTACTGTCTTTTTTGGTAACCTTACAATTTAATTAAATTTGCCTTAAGTCACTCCTTTCTATTTTTTTTTTATTTTGACGCCAAATTCCTTCTCTGTGCACAGAAAGCCCACATTGTACTGACTTTTATAGCAATCTACCAAGTTATTAACATTTTCAAAATTTTAGTCGCATTTTTTAAATTTTGTATTTTCGACGAGAAATTTGTGTTCTGTACCCCGAAAACCCCCCTCGTACTGACTTTCATAGAAATCTACCCCACTAGACAAAAATGACTCTATAGTAAAAAAAGGACAGATCGACGTTCGAACCTTCAGGTTCAGGTTTCGGGTCTCCATTGTTCTCAGTCCCATACCTCCAACTAAACTGCACCTCCTTCTCTCTCAAGTCGCCTTTATTAATTTTTCAAATATAATTGAAGGAACTTTATGTGCTGGATCTGATATTAAAGGGTTCCATAAGGGTCCAATTTCGCACCCGGACAATTAAGATTTTAAGGGTACAGTCCGAACCCGAATCCGTAGGGAACCTTTAAAACTCAGGTTCAACCTAAAGAGGTTCCGACCCCTGGTTTGTACTATTCTGCTAATATGCCACCATGTCCTTTATATGGGACTGCGCTCTAACTTCAAAGATCATGGCGACTTTTCAACTCTGTGTCTGCTGTCTAATTTATTTTTGCGAATAAAGTGTGGTAAATCGCAAATTCGGCCAATAATTCGCTAATTTATGTCATGTATCATCCTTTCGGAGTGCTTTGTACGCGGAAATATGCGCTAATTCCTTATTTATAGCTGCTTCTTTAATCATAAAGTCAGCAAGTGAGACTTCGCTTTTGTTACTCTTCTCCAGGGTAAAGTCAGGTATACTTTACCCACTTATCAGTTACCCAGCTCGACATTACCCTGTACCCTAGCCGACTTTACCCAGAAATAATGATTACCTGCAACACTGGTTACCCCCAGTTTTTTTCTGTGCTGACCACCTTTTCTTTTCAAGACCTTTGACGAAGATTATCCGCCAGTCCAATTAATTCCATAGAAATTGTGTGTTAACCATATATTAGTGCTTTAATGCCTTTCAGGTAGTGAACTCTAGCTGCAGGGTGATTCGAAGAGGAAGACCAGGGAAAGAGCATCTTCCTGGAGAGTGAGGATGGCCAGCTCCTTAAAGATAAAGTCGTTGTAAGGCCTTTTGAAGCCCTGAACGTCTACAACGAAGTACATCTTAACTGAGACTGATTTTTTCAGCCGAATACAGCCTTTATATACACTAATTCAACACCCACCACTCAATATTATCCCCGCCACTTCAACTTAATTTCTGCACAGCGCCACTAGCGGGCTTATATTGAACTAGTCGATCATGTATTATTGGACAATGGTCTGCTGTATTGGTGGGAAAATTATTACTCGATCCAAATTCTAACCGTACATCCACTGAACTTTGTTTCCAAAACTCATTTTCATGGAGCTGTCAATTACAATAAGTGGTGAATTATCCTTGAAGAAACGCCTCTTTAGCAAACGTTCATGCTCTTTTTCGTTGTATGAAGTTTGAAAATTAGCATACATCTTATACAATAATGAAAACTGATTTCGATTAAAGTTTCAATTTAAAGTGCCATATGGATAATACTGAATATTTAGAAAAACTTTTACATTTATAATATTACAGTGGTCAGAAAAGTCGATATAACTTCTTCATTGATCTTTTCTACCTGTTTGAAATCCTAGTATGATATATCCTGGTTTCTCTGTTTGTTTGGAAGTCTTTATCTGCCACATATGGTTCTCAGCGCAGGAATTAGAGGATATTCAAAAATTTCCTGGGATCGAAAACTCATTGATATAATTAGATCCTTTTCAATGTACTTTAGCAACGCTATCTTCTGACGATTTTCAGGTAGAACATAGGGAACCACTCATTTAACTTTATGTAGTATAATTTTCAAATCCTCCTGTTCTTCTTGCGCTGGCTCAATAATAATCGCATTAATGTCTGTGCGTGATCTTGCTAAGGTTAGTGCATGTTTGGCATTTATAATTATCTTTCAATTAACTTCAGCGAATCCGAGGGTAATGCAGAGTGGGATACTTACATCTAAGTATCAAATTTTAATTGTAATTCGAGTATTCACATCTATATCAAACCAGCCTGCATTCTCAACATAATTAAGCTGATTATGAGTCAAGGAAACGTAACTTTTCATGGTGCTGGTATGCCCAATATTTTTACATCGGTCAATGTCAATATCAATCAATGCATACTGAATTTCACAAAATAAAAAGCAGATGGCGTCACCCATCAGATTTTTTTCTGTCACAGCTGTATTTTCATCAGCCTGAACTAGTCTTCCATGTATGTTTAATGAGATTTTACTTGGAAGAATGCATAAATCTTGATGTTGCACTGCAATTTCTATCTCATCACTGTTGTTATATAATGATAAAGCATAATTAAAGTGCGATATAGATTCATCATAACTCACTGGAGCTGGCACATTCAGTATTTCTTCCGTCTTTGTAACAGCGACAAATAAATCATATATAAATTAATGGGCGCTTTTTCTTCTTTTTCCTTCTTGAAAAAGTCTGAGACCTAGTTTCTTGAGGAAGCGCATGTTCTGAGATGTTAATCTCTTGCGAGCTGATTGAAGACTGACTGATTTCTTGCATGGTGGCTTTCTTATATAACTTGCACCCACTTTTCGATTATAAACGATACCCACCACGTTGAGTTTAAGTGTAATCGGATAGTTATAGTCTATACTCGAAAATTAACCAATTCTCCGTCTTGATCAAGTGTGGGGAGCTGGATATGATGTATTGTTTTCTGATGATCGGAAGATTTATGGCGTGTGATGGCACTTTAACGATCTTATATCCTGGTAGAACAATTAGAAAGAATACATGAATCGTGAGAACTTTTTGATTATTAATATATGCTCCAGTTTTAATGTAGCACTCAATCCTGAGAGTATTCACCTTGCGAATAGCTACTGGTAAATCTGATATATGAATCGTATTAGGTTCGAGAACACGTGATGTGAATTCCAACAGCTGACTAATAGAATCTTTCAGTTTAAAATTAACTTCACGGTTGCTCTTGATTTCACTATGCAACGTATTGTTGTTTGGTCAAATATTTACTATAGCATCATTATTATTGTTATTATCCCAATTCTTTTGCACATAGTTTTCAACCTCAACACCATATGTTGATACTGTTACAACAGAAAAGTCTCTATTCATCAGAGATCTCTATTTATATGCACCTATCAATATCTTCAATTTCATAACTGCCAGGGGGTATGGTAACCACCTGATTACCAACATAAAATTTATTCTTTGCCACATCAACATTAGGAATTAAGTTAAATGTGAGTAGCTCAACTAGACCAGGAGCATAATTTTTATTTAGCGATAGTTCTATTAGTGGAAAGTATTCTGCCACAAGCACAGATGAGTTGCCTGAAATAGTCAGAGTAAATGATTCATCCATGATGACGTCTTTCTCTATACTGATTGCCTGAAAGCAATTACACACTCAAATGTATTATAGTCTTGATACCTATCATGGTTATAGTTTATAAAGCTACCAACCTTTCGCTGAAGTCCTCTAGCAGGTAATTTATTTTGCATAAAGACTCCTCGAAAATATGGAATTTTTAGAGTCTTAGCATAATTGAGTAGATCAAAATCAGTTAATGTACGATGTGGTAGCTTCACTGCAAGTTTTTTTTCTTGAATATACGTTTTTTAGATGCACGTTTTTTAACTTTAAGACCACGACGATGAGGACATGGTTTGATATGAAGACCCAGTCCTTGTCAATAGGATTTCAAGTGTTGCCCTTTTCCAAGAGTTACTTCCTCATTCGTCTTATTATGACGTTCAGTCTCTTGAAGTTGATGTTTAGCTGCATTGGAATCATTTACAGCTTTTGCGACACCATCTGCTCCACCAGCAAGAGCTCCAAGTGCGGTGAATCCTGCGAATATTGGAATCAGTGGTAAAATGCCACCAACTTTGACGGTATATGTAGAATACGAGGTGTTCTCACTTGACTTCTACCTCCAGCTCTTTTAATAGCTTTTCGAGCAGCCTCCACAGCTGTTTGAATGACACCTTGAGCATCATTACTAGGAGATATGGAATTTTTAGCAGCATCCGCAATCTTCCTTGAAGCTACCCGTTTCCTAGAAACATATTTACTCTTTCTCTTATTCTTCCTCATCCCCATAACGAGTTTTGATTTAACTTTCATGATGTTGGTTATAGCTAGTGCAGCTTCTTTTTCACCAATATCAGAGTTTTTAGAAAAAGCACGTTGCCACGCTTTGTCAGCTATTATCCTATGTGCAACTTTTTCCGCTTCAATTTTCTCTCGATTTTTCAAATAAGCAATATCGTGCTCCTTACAAGCAGCGTCCAGTGGGTTTATACCTGGATCACCTTGTGCTAACTTAGTACCAGGTCCACAGTACTGGTATCCTAGTCAATGTAACTCGAAAGGTAACTTGTTAATAATAGTATTAACTAAACCTCGACCTCGACGTTTCTTGCTGTGTACAAGCATTCCTAGTCTATGAATGTCGGTTTGCGACTGCCTAGAAGTCTATGTAAGCGCTGTATTTATAGCTTTCGCATCTACCGAGGGAAACGGATACTGTATTCTTAACGAGCCACTTCATATTAGTATAGACTTAACAGGCTGAAGAGGCGGTCCAACTGTTGTTAACTGTGTGATAGCTATATTTCAACTGATCCAAGAGCTATATAAGCGCTGTATTCATAGCTTTCTCAGCAGTCAGTCTCGAGCTGTGTTTGAATCCGCAACTCATCATACCTGGTCCTGAGGAAATTTGGTACTGTACTCAGTCAGTGTTGACTGTTTATACTTATGTCAGACGTATGCTCGCGTTCCTAAACATCTAGACCGGGAAAATGTTAATTTATTACTTCTTTTTCGGCAAGATGATACAAATCTCAAACATGTGTATGACGATCATGTAAATACTGATATGGCATACACATTGTTACGAGAATTATGTTCTGCATGTTGGAATACGTATAAATATGTATTTTTAGATATCGATAAATATAGTACATTAAATTAGGATAGATATAGAAAAGGATTTGACTGTTTCATTATTCTATAAATAGGATTGCTTGATTGTAAATAAAGTTAGTTTTGTGTGAGACACTAAGGTATAAATATGTTTCATAAAGGGCAAGATGTGCTTCATCAAACAGCAAAAGCAAGCGATGCTGTTCGATGTAAACACCGCATGCTAAAGTTAGACAAAGAAGCTACAGAGAATATTCTTAGTGAATCTTTTAATCATATAAGAGTGAGAAAGATGAAGATGAAACAGAAAATGATCATATTTCCTTCATGACTGCTGTCGATGATCAAGCACATGATGCAACCATGGTTCAATAAAATGATCAATCTACTGCAAATTATGACAAGTTGACAAATATAGTAAATTAATTGGACTATTAAATAAAAATAGAAAACAATATTTGGATATGGATTACGGTGTACCAAAAGGCAATGATAGTTCGTTCATAATTGGTGATACATCAATCAGCTTTGATGGACAATATATCAAGGTTGGTGAAAAACTGTATGGGAAAAGTACTAGCTTATTTGAACTCTTATTTAAGCAAAAACCTGATGAAACTTATATAAGCCAGGATGATCAAAAGAACTATAAAGAAATTCTTATTGCTACCAGTAGTCCAGTCAATGAAGGCATTTGATAAAAAAATTCCGACAAGTAGAATTTTTTTCACAGATACGTTGGGGATGGCCTTATAAAGACACTGTAAAAAGTCCCCAACCATATGTGTACGGCAACGGCCGCTATGATGGAAAGTGTTAAACAATAACATGTTTATTAAAATAACTCGAGAACGGTTGATTTTAGGTCAAAAATGGTAATGGTAAAAAATGTTCACAATTTTATAGTGCACAAAAAAGGTTGCAATAGTTTTAGAAGTATTATCAACGGTTACGCTATAAAATTAGATTAAATGTAGAATTGTGTGATTTCTGAACAAATAAAGTAAAAGTTAAAAATACCCTAGAAAGAACTTCGGAAATAGATCAGGCGATTTGCACTGGAGCACATGCATGTTCCTGTTAAAAAAAAACCGACCGATTTGCATTAAAAATTATCAGTATAAAATGAGCTCAACTTCAGTGTACAATTTGACATGGTTCAGGGAATGATTTTGAGATGAAAATTCTTGTAATTGTTCCTCCACATTCATACAATATATTTCCAAATTTTCAGGTCAGAGTAATAATATAGAAGTCCTCTTTTAATACTTTAAACAAGTGAATTTCAAAATTGAAGCTATGAAGTAGGCAGCAGCGGCGATTATGGGTCCTAATGGCAACAATGGGAGAGGGGGCAAGAACGGCTACCTCGGTCTATTATATTGAACCCCTCGAAATTTTTTTGGCTCACTTTTCCCAATAATATAATAGATTGAGGTAGCTGTTCTTGCCCACGCTGCCATTGTTGCCATTAGGACCCATAATCACCGCTGCTGCCTACCTCATAACTTCAATTTTGAAATTTACTTGTTTAAAGTATTAAAATGGGACTTTAATATTATTATTATGACCTCAAAATTGGGAAACATATTGTATGAATATGGAGGACCAATTACAAGAAGTTTCATCTCAAAATCATTCCCTTAGGCATGTCAAATTGTACACTGAAGTTGAGCTCATATTATACTGATAATTTTTAATGCAAATGAGTTGCTCGGTTTTTTTTTTAACAGGAGCACTTTTTTGTGCACTATAAAATTGTGAACCTTTTTTAACATAACCATTTTTTACCTAAAATCAATTGTTCTCGAGTTATTTCAATAAACATGTTATTGTTTAACACTTTCCATCATGACGGCCGTTGCCGTACACATATGAAAAAAGATTCTACTTGTCCGAATTTTTTTAATCGAGTCAAATTGGTTCTTCGTTGACTGGACTACAGGGGGGTGACACGATTGTCGGTTCTGCAGAGGCGCGTGTCAGTTTTGTGAAGAGCGGCGAGTCGTGAAACATTGACACCACCACTGCGACGCCCGGTCTGCCCGTTGTCTATTATTATTTTGCATATAAAATCTCGTGAAATGTCATAACTTTATCGTCACTTTGCCGTATTTTATTCATTTATAGATAAATGTGTTATAAAAATGAGGGGGTATCGATATTTATCTCCGAACTTTCGAGCAGGGTACGACTCAACCCGCTCAAACGGAGTAAAAAAAGTGTTTTTCTCCGTTCCAAAAAATGAGTTTGAACGTTGGCAACAAGCAATTAAGCGTGACAAAAAGGATTTTATTGTTCAACCTGTACATGTAGTAAGTGAAGGTTACTTTTTAAAGGATCAGATAATTTGGAAAAAGGAAGTTTTAGCTCCTCATGCAACGGTTATGGTGGTAAGTATTACGATTTGTTTACACCGATGTCCTTTAGCCTAAAATAATCGAATGGCTCTGACAGCTTTTTGACTACACCGACTTTTAATTTTTGATAAATTATTCTTGTTGGCGATCTTTTAGATTATTGTGATAGTGTACACAATTATAGTTTTATTTTTTTTAAACTTAAAATATTTTAAGACCCTTTCTATCCTTAAGAAAAATGTAAAAGTAAAACATTAATGACAGTTTTGAATCATCGCTGAGTTTCGACATTTATGTAGAATTACAATAATTTATTAATAAATTCAAGTATTAAAGTAAATAATAATTATAAAATAATGATTTTCTTGCAGTCACAATGGTACAAGAAACCTAGATAAAACCCAGGGGTTTTGCAATCTGAATTTGCAAACTGCCCTGAGAATTGTTCGAAGGCTGCTAAAAAACCCTTCTAGAAATAATCAATTTAACACGATTCAGAACGATTCACAGTTGTCAAAACTTCAATCGTTTTCAATCGTTGCTAATCGATGTATCATTTGTTAATCGATTTCAATTATTTTCTATTGTGTATAGAGGTTATATTTCCATTCCTAATGTTCCTAATTGTTTTCAATCAGGGCGGCAATTTAGGTGCGACCGGCGTTTGTTTTCTCTGACGAAAAATAACCTAAAATAGATCAAATTTTTCTTCGCGTCCTCGAGGTGTGTTGGGCATTTTTTTATATCATTGTGGGCATTTTTTAAGTGTTTCTAAGATTATAAAATGATATACATTGATGCTTTTCGAAATTCGCAACAATTTACTACTGTAACCAGTGGCTAGAAGGAAGTCGGCGGGGAGAGAAGAAAATAATTTCCTAATCTGATTTCAGGCAGAAAAAAATCTTGAATTTCGAAATGCACAAAAAAGACACATTTAGATAGTCTTATTTTCAGGAATTAAACATTCAATGAAGTAGGTAAGAAAATTGTTTTGGAGGATATTCTTTTTATATGGTAGAAGAAATCCTGTGCACATTACACCAGGGAAACAAATTTTTAGGAGCCATCTCAGGCCATTAATTGTAATGAAATTATAAATTTTCTCATTCTAGGCCTGATAATATGTTAAAACAAATTTATTTTTGTTTTATCAATTTTAGGGGTTATTCTTCCATAAATAACAAATACTTTCTAGGGATGAAAGAATTTTTTTCTTAAAATTTGTATTTATTAAAAATTGAAAATTAAGCAATTCCATGTTCAGAGCTAATACGGCCTAGCACTTTCAGCTCGCGAAAATTATTACAAAATATTTATTTAATTTTTTAATGAACATATTGCTTAAAATGTATTGCTTCGAAAAAAGTAAATAAACGTTTTCAAATAATTCCCGCGAGACGAAAGTGCTGCCATAATTGCCGCTTCATGAACTCAAAATCCTACTACTGATTGGACCGACTGGAAACGATTGGGAACGATTGAAACTTTGCAACACTCAATCATTTCCAATCGTGCACACACGAGTAAGAAAGACGATTAGAACCAATTCAAATTTCTTTCTATTGTTCTGAATTGTTTTCAATTAATTATTTCTAGAAGAGTAGAGCTTCTAATCTTGCTCCAATAGTAATAGGTTCTATGCGAATAAAAAATGTTTTTTTGTTATTGAGATGATATTGTGGAAAAGTAATCGGCTCTTAACTTGTCCTGCTAGAGTGTTTACAAATTTCGAACCTTACGAGCATAACCTAGACATTGAAATTTGGGTCTGCCAACAATTTACGTTCTGAATTTCCTTTTATAGAAGTGTGTTAACTCACATCGTTGCACGCTGATGGAATAATTTCAATCATGACAAGATGGAAAATAACACCAACTTCATTGCAGTGTACTTTTTCTATTCTAAAAATCTTGCTTTGTGGTATAATTTTATTCACTTCAATGACGCTCACCTCGTCTTCAATAAAGACTGCCTCTGCTTCTGACATTTTAAATAACGAAGTGAAACATTCATGTATTTTAGGAACTATGAAAACATGAAATAATTAAAGACGACACATTTTAAAAGTAAATAATAATTTATCAAGTTTTTTTTAAACCATCAATCAGCTACATTATTTAAGTTCATGTCGGTGGTAACTTAACCTTAAATGTATATAAAGTTACATTATTGTATGCATAATTACACGCGTTTTGTTTCTACTTTCGTATATAGTTGAAGATTATGTTCCATCTGTGTACTTTTCAATTCACAATTCAATTGCACAATTATCGCGCGAACGAAAATGACTAAAAAAGTATAAAAGATACTGCCGGCATATGCCGGTACACATGCACTCGTGCAGTGGCACACACGCGTTCGACAAAAATCGTGATTGCTCGGAAACACTCGGGAACATAATGAAACAGCTCTATACGAAAAATCGAGACTTGAGTTTAAATTTCCAGTAGACTATTATGTGCGCGCGCTAACTTTTGTAGCATTTACTTAGTTTCCGAATAACTATTTATTCGATCAAATTTCTTTATCAAACAAATTCTTGCTGATATTGTACCAACTACGCTAACCTTCCTGGCATTTCCACTTATCCTATCAAAACCATGACGTCATTCTAGAATCCTCAATTGTAATAGCGGTATGTAACACAAATGAACTTCAAATGAACAGATCGTAGCTAATATTAAATGATATAATATTAATGTCAGTAATCAATTCCTGTTACCACACAAAAGAAAAATTAAAATTCAA
>JAABKJ010008231.1:0-11498 GCA_011634705.1 Andricus grossulariae | reverse complement strand
GCACCATCAGTGAAATAGTAGATTTTATTTGGCCTGAAATGAGTTTTCAAGTAATCTACTATTATCTTCTGATACTCATGAACAGCCACCGTGTCATGAGCTAAGTTATCAGATATGATTGCGATACTTAAATGCTTGAGCTCTCCATCTTCTTTATAATAAATCACCACAATGAATATTGCAACTTGGTCCTTAATCCAGTGGAATGATAGATCTGAATTCTGAATTATGAACGCGTAATTCTCAGCGAAATCGAAGCAAACGAAAAACTCCCCAGGCTCCTTCGAAATAAAGTGATGAGTTTTTAATTTCAACAGCCTTTCACGGAAATCATCTAGGAATTCATCAGTATCCATTAAATCTGTCAGTCTCTAAGCAAATTTAAAATGTCACTTCATGAATACAATGTTCATCAAAAGCTTTTTTGTGATGTTCACTTTCAAGTTTGCAGTACCTGGACAGTTTTCACACACTCTTAAATGACAGGAACTTGACGAGTTAGGACATACAATAGCATTCAGACAGTCATGCTAATTTGTGAACGCTATGTCAGCATCCTCGGTTAAATGTTGAGTATTTATTTCATTCAGCATCAACTTGATATTCTCATGATGCGTGCAAAGGCACACATTATGAGTGCCACTACTTCCTGCTAAAACATAATGACGACGTCTGAGTTTTGTGAATTTTGAAATACCGATCTTCAGGCCTGTTCTGATGTAAATTGAGCATACAACTCGTTGGCATTACACAGTAGTAACCTTTTCTTACTTATGTCATCGCGTTCATAAAAGTTTTGTACTGCAGTTTTAGTTTCAGGAGTCAATCCTCTTCCTCTTTTTGGATTCGGAAGCGTAAGAATTCCATGCTCTGAAACTAATTTTTTGACATTTCTTGCTTTTCGCTCTGATGTATTGAACACCTGCATCAGTTTTCTTCGTCCCAAGATTTTGGCGCAAGCGAGAGAAGTTGAAATTGTTCTTGAAGATCTTTAGAGGCATTGCATTTTCCGATGATTTGACCAAGTACTTCAACACCAGTTTTATGATATTTTTTTCACACTGCAGTTTGGTGTCTGAGACATCTAAATCTTTTTCGCTGTCATATAGCTGATCTTCATCATCGCCAGATATCATTTCGTGATCCTCAGTATCTACCTTATCTGTATCAGAAGGCTCTGCAATATCACCAGAGTTCAGGGATGATATTCCCGCTGAGTTGATGAGTTGGTATCTAAATGAAATGGAAATTTGAGCTCCTTCTGGTGGTGCAGGGAATTTTAAACGCAAGTCGTGCGCAACACCACGGAGTTTAAGATTAGTTGCTTTATGCCTCACTTTTTGAAAGAAGAACATTTATTTTAGTAGCATAAAATATTACTAAACTTGAAAAACTGGAACTAAAGCGTTGCACAAAGATCCTCGGCGTAAGCGCACTAGGGGAAAACGCGCGTCACCCGCTCTAGCATGGCATCTTGTTTACGTATAGTTCTATTACTCAAAGACAAATAAATTTGTCACTCTGAAAATTAGTGACTTTATACAAAAAAATCTCAGCTTTCTTTTAACACTATTTTGAAGAAAAAAACTCTCGAAATTTGAAAAAAAGTCAAATTTTTTTTTGATTTACGAAAATCGAGGTCAAATTGGGACTTTTTCAAAAATCGTTACGGCGAACAAAAAGTTCGTGAAAAAGTCTATCAAAAACATTTGTAGTGAAATTTTGTTTCAAGTATTAGGAAAAAAGTTACAAAAGTTTGAAAGAAAGGCTTTGCTTAAAATACGAAAAATTGTACCCCCTCCACTTTGATGAATAATCATCAAAATGAAATTATTTTCAGTGTGTGGAGTACTATCTAATAGGACTACAATTCAGACAATTTTTAGCCCGATCGGAAAAACTTTCATTTTGGATGTGGTTACACTTGAGAAATTATGCCCCATACGTTGTAACAAAATTTTTGAAATAAAAGCCTGTAAAGTAAAGAAACTTTCCAAAAACTCGCTGAAGCCAAACCATAGATCAATGAAGTCACGCGAACATGACTAGATAAGCTACCCTGAAGCCAACACCACCAAATTAGAGAATAAGTTAGAGTAAAATATTTGCTTTGTATACAAATATATTTGGAATAAGAGAGGAGCCCAACCTAGTTTTAATAAGAGGTTAGAAGTGGGCTACAAACTTGTATTACTGGGAGCCGGTGTGGAGACGGAAGTTGGAAGGCGAAGGCTCAGCAAGAACCACCGAAGGCGATAACGAACACGGATTCCTGCATCCCATTTCACTCGATAAAAAGCTGGAGAGAAGCCAACACCAAACATCTATACACGAACGGACAGTTCGTAAACAATGGGCAGATGACACCGAAAGTCGACTGTCTGCCAGCCACCATAGAAAACATGACGAGAGGGCGAACACACGTGTGGTGACTCCACCACCAGTTACGAGATGAAGTACTGGCCCGGTTGTCATGGTAACCGGCAACCAGCACGGTGCAGTGGGTCCGATACTAGTCATGAGAGGCAGCACCGGCCGGTCACTACCTCAACCGGCGGCCATGTTATAAGAAGCAGTCAGGCAGGCATGTAAGAGGCAGCGGTCGAGCGGCGAATAGGATTCCAGCAGCCTGGTGGACAGATCAATCAACACGATGCAGTGGTTCCACTACTCGCTACGTGTGACATTACCAGCTGATCGCCACATTGGCGGGCAGCCATTTTCTATCGGCCAATGAGGATCTCTATAGCCCGTTGTTCGGACCCAATCAGCACGACGGATGCAAGTACGGAGACGTGCATTGGCGAAGGCAGCCCATTGGACCTCTTCCGTTCCTTCAAGCCAATTAACGGGCGTAACACTAAAAATCTGCAGGGCCCAGTGAAGAGTAGAGGAACGACGACGGAGCAGGTGAGGACTGGCCAGTGGGTTCTGTACTTGTCTCGACGGTAGAGTGAGAGTGACCGGGAGAGCGACTAAAAATACAGCAGATTTTGGATGTTGGATTTAAATGTAAATTAACGGAGAAATTAATTCTAACGACAGCGCAGCTCCACGTATTTGTCCAGGGCTGGAATAGTATTTCTTGTGTGCTGTCTGAGACCCCTTCGCGACTCACAGTCTGGAGGAATGTTCGGCTCAAGGTCCGACTTTAGTAAAGTTGAGTCGAGCGTTCCTCCCCAGGACGCCAGGCGAGGACACGCTACGAAGGACGCCTGACAGCGTCAGGACAAAGCGCAGGTGTCTCCGACAGCCATGCTGGATAAAGTGCGATTTCCTCCTTTGACATGTTTCAACGTTTCTCCGCGTAGAAGCAGCATATCCTTGTTTTTTTCTTATCAAACTGTTACGAGCGATGCTTGGTAAATTTAATTTCATGTCTGATTTTGATTCAGTGTGAAATATTATATACATATTAAACACATGAGCATTCGTACACGCCACGCGTGTACATAGTATGCATATAGAGTATAGAACTCAAAATAATTGGTGATAATTATGCGCTGACAATTACTCAATAATTAATTTTATTAACGATTGATTAACTGCATCAATTGCATCATATTAATAATTGGGAAACCTTAAAATTATGGTGGAGTATAATAAATATCAGAATCATATTCTGGTTGAAAACTTCGATCCTGTAATCAAATCCCTCTTGATCACAAATTTGATTGAGTCACCATGAAAGACTTGAGGCTCCAGAGCCTGAATGCTGACGGAGTTTCTGTCTCATATGCACTTAGATAAGAAGACAATGCGCATGGCTTCTGCAAATCATCAGAATCTAAATATGAGTCCCACGACATCCCTTCCACTCCTACCCAAGATCCTCCTTACCCTGCAAAAATCCCTACCATAATTATTCCTCTTATGAGCGGATGAGCTACATCTCATCAAAATCATCATCGCAGTCATTTGAGCAACCTTGTACCAACCAGAACTACTCTAGTTAGAGGCAACATCCCTGTCTCGCCCGTCCGTTTTCGGAACATTTAGTTTGCCTTATTTCAAGTTAGTAGAAATTTAGTAAGTCCACTACACCTTCTATACACGCTAAGAACATTTAGTCTAATCAGTAACGGGCGTGAACAGCCTCAATAGGCGTAAAGGGATCTAGTGCAGGAAAGGGTTCAATTCAATCATTTAGACGTAAAATAAAAATAATATTCCTGACGACGGACGGCAGGATTGAATTCAGCCTGTGAAAAAAACGAAATTTCAAAAATTAGTCTGGAGCGAACTGCACGTTTTCGAATCTCAAAACGAAAGGGAGCAATTTTTTCGTAACGACTATAGTTCCCTTTCATGAGAAATGGATACTTTTCTATTTTTCATAAAAGCAAATTTGTGGAGGGTTAGGTGTTCGTGTGTGTGCCGCGAACGTGAAAAGCAACTAGAGCTTATTATCGTTAGATAATAATAAGCGCACCAAATTTCAAATCTCGCCCGCTCGATTTGGCTGGAAATTTGAAAACAAAAGTGTAAGCATTTGTTCCTTCTTGTATATCCCGAAGTTTTTTTTTCCTTAAGTTATAAGAAATATATTTTATCTTCTTTGGGAATTTTAGACTCAAGAAAATCTTTTATTTTGGCTCCACCAAATCCCTTGTCTTACGTAATTGAGATTTTCAGGACAACAATTCTCGGACGGAAAATAGGGAAAACGATCCACATAAAAAAAGGAGATTCTCGTCTCTTCAGTGACTGATCCTAAAATAATTTAATACTAGTAAATTTTGTAATTAGACAGCAAGATCTTATTTTTGTTATTATTCGTACGTAACAAACTGATGTTTGCAGCGGTGGGATCTTTCCCTGATGTTGCCCCATTTAGCTACGCTACTAGTAACATTTGGTTACGAGGCGGCTAAGATCTAAAGTTCAAAAATAATTTTTTTTTAAATCTAAATTTTCGAATTTCACGCATCATTCTTAATCATGGCAGTAATGCCTTAATGCAAATGATCAAATGAACTTTTCAAAAGTGGAGTGCTTGTAAGTTAAAACAAAAACCTGTACATTCACTTGCCAGGTAACTTCGCATTAATTTGCTTGGTATTTTTATCTCGGCAGTTTTTTCACTTCTTAGCGGAAATACTGGAACTCATTTCAAGGGTTCTTTTTGATTATTTTCTTAACTGGGAATGGCGTTTCTCAAGTTGACGCTTAAGAATAAGGCTTGAACCTTGTACTCTTACCTTAACTGGCTAGAGTGCCACCAGGGCAAACCAAAATCCCGTGCATTAACTTGCCAGGGGACCTCGCATTAACTTACTCCGTATTTTTGGTTCCAGAACTATTCTTGTACGGACTACTATCATTCGTATGCATGACAGTAATGTCACAATGTCAAGAATCAAATGAGCTTTTGAAAATAAAATACTTCGAAGTTAAATAAAAAACCCGGGCATTAACTTGCCAGGGGACCTCGCATTAATTTTCTCGGTATTTTTAACTCGGCAGTTTTTCCAATTTTTAGCGGAAATACTGGAACTCAATTAATGGGATCTTTTTGACTATTTTCTTAACTGGGAATGGCATTTCTCAAGTTTACGCCCAAAAATAAGGCTTGAAACTTGTACTCACGCCTCATTATGCTACCGTACCATCAAATTAAATCAAAAACCCAGGCAATAACATGCCAGGGGTCCTTGTCGTAGTTGGCTTGGTATTTTCAATTTAGCTACATTGCGTTTGATTCAAGAATTAATTTTTATACAGACAGCCATCATTCCCAATCATGGTATTGCCTGAAGATGCCTAATCTTCCAGGCAGCAATAATGCTAAGAATAAGCAAAGACAGCGCGCAGCAAAGAAATTACGAGAGAAATTAGCACAAAATCCTGACGTATTAAAAACTGAAGTCCGTGAATTTGAACCCGAACCGGTTGTTTTTGTAGCCCCCAAGGTCCCAAGGGCGATTCTCGAGCTTCAGGAACTTGGGACACACAAAATTAACTAGTCACGACGAATTTTCGTCCTTTTTCGGAAATCTATTGAACCAGGCAGAAGCTAGAATCAAGCTCTCAAGGAAAGTTCAGTAAAATACTACTGAGAATATCCCTGGTAATTCAAAGGGCCAATAAACCTCTGTGTAATATTCATATGGAATTTTTGAGTCTAGAATTCCCAAAATATTGAAATAAGATTTAATAGAAAGATCGAGTTTCAAATCAAGGGAAGGAACTAACGTATAACTAAGGTTAAGAAACTTAATCATAAATCGTGCATGGACCAGAAAGGAGACTACCGAGGGGCCAACAGAATTCTATCCTTCATTTTATCAAAATTTCGTAACCTGGCCGAGCAGGTTACGTGTTATTTACCTTTGGCTCACCTTATTGAGAAGAAGTGGTATCGTAAAGCGTAATTGAAAATTATTTTTCAATATAGGCTCGGTAAGCCTTCAGCTCTGTGACAAGTACGTCAAAGCCATTGGCTTTATTGCTCACTTTGAGATTCAGGCCAACTGCTACCCCTTTTCGGCCAAGAAATACAAGAAAGTCCAGATTAAAATAATTCCATTGTAATACGTACTTTCCCACAATTTGCCCGCTCTGGGGTTAGAGGAATGCCTCCTCTTCACCCGTTGCAGCGTTAAAAGTTTCCGACTCCGTCACTTAGAATCAAGCAGCTACAGTTGATCGATACGACCTTGCTGTCAGTTGCTATTAAAGATTAAGCAAGACATCTCTTTTTCTAGCCTGAGTGTCAGAGATTAGTATGAGTTAGCGCTGTGGTACTCGACTACGGTTATTTCCTTAAAGGAAAAATAGTGCTAGAAAGCCTTGATTAAATTAAATTCAATTCTGACTTAGTACGCCTCTGGCTCTGTAAGAGGTACTATAATTACGAAATTCTGCTCCACACTGGAAATTGCCATCCTACAAGCAAAACTATGAAGCTTTGGGTGCACTGCAATGATTACTCCCCCTTCTCGTTTAAAATGACTCGTGTTTTTATCTCTGTCCTTTCTATAGATAATGTAGTCCTTCGAACCTAATTCGGCGTCATAGTAGTTCGAGTTGAGCCATGTCTCAGTGAAAATTATGACGTCATAATTAGAGTGAGATAAGGCGACAGCATTCTGCAAATCAATCAATTTAGTTCTTAGTCCGCGTATATTCTGATAATATATATTAAGATTATGAAATGATCGGGCCGTGATAGGTGCTCTTACCGCTCTCCTTCGATTTCGTCGACTTGACACAGTCCGTTAATCGAGGTTCGTATCACCACATCTCCATTCAGTTTGACTATTCGATTGATCGGATTGCTGTATAGGAGAGTAGTTGATTTTACTCTTATTTCGAGTAAGAGCCTTGCTATACGAAGGACATTCCTTACTGAATGCAGAATGATCAAATTTTATATTCTGTATAATAAGGACGGTTACAGCATGTTTACAATTTGTGCATACCTTAGATGTAGCTTCACATTCCGACTCTTTATGGTCTACTGCACACTGTGGACATGTATTATGAATTTGTGGACACACCCTGGCCGAATTGTAGACACTTGAAACAACTTAACACGCTCACGTGATCAATAACTATACAACTTTCCCAGCCGACGTGAATTCTGCATCTCTCCAATGACACTCGATGTGTAACAGGGTCAACTTCCAGGATAATGGTGTAAAATTTCAGATTTTCAACATTTGATTTTTTAAAAAGCACCTTCACTTTAAAGTCCGTTTCATCCTCAAGTTGGTTTCGTTAACGAATTTTGTCTACAAGATCTTCATCCTGATCAAGATCATCAGCATGTACACCTAGAACTTGAATTTTAGGGTAGATCTTTCGCGGCTCTTTGACTGCATACTGATCTCCTAAGTTCACAGCAGCTTTACGAAGTTTTTCCTTTGATGCAACATCACTACAATTTATTATAACTCCTCCAGCATAAATTATTCTGACCGCGGTAACACCTGCTGATATATCACTGGGGTTGATGTTAGATTTTACGGCCTTTTCAGTTTCTGAAAAAGGTTGAGCCTCATTTTCAAGCTTGATAATAATTTTCGCTATTGCGTCACTATATGACTTCGTACCTTTCATGCGAGTAACATCATCAATCGCCTTAGTTTCATCTATCTTAGAAACATTGGTTTTCAATGCTTTGACATGAGATTTCAATCATTTAATTTCTTCATCCTTAGTGCACAAAAGCGTCTCCTGTTCCTTTATTAGTTTTCGTAAACGAGTAATCGTTTCACTTTCACTGCTTGATGATGATGGATCACTTTTTGGGATTAGATTGCAAAATAGGGGCGTCACCCATATTTTTGCTGGAAATTATTTAAATGTATTAATACATTTTTTTCTGCCGACATAAGCTATTATGTCGACCAAAAAATGAGAGTTTCACGCATATCAGCTGTCACTTGAGACGTTGGAAAGGGGTAGGGATTTGGCCAACATTATTTTTGTGACTAATCAAAGGGTGTCTTCCCGCCCCCACGAGACTTTCGAAAGGAGTAGGGGTTTGACCAACATTATTTTTGTGACCAGCCAAAGGGGTGCTTTTCCGCCACCAACAGGCGTTGAAAAGGGGTAGGGATTTGACCAATCTTCCTTCTGTGACTAGTCTCAGGGGTGCCTCCTGCTCCGAGGAATCGTTACTCGTAATTCTTGAGTGGCTAATCGACGATAATGCATAAAAAGTATCTAAATACATTTTGATTTATTGAAAAAAGCATTCAATTTTAATTATTTACAGTGTCCCTGGCCGTACAAATGTTTGAAAGCACCTAAACGGTGAGTTTAATATGAGCAATCCCATATCGTAACATACCCATATTGGAGACATCGTAGTAATAAAGCAACAATAATTTAAAGCTTTTACCTCGTCAGATCGCTTCATTTATCGTTCAGTTGAAGATTCGAATAGTTTGTTGCCGGAAAAAAATTTGCCAGCCAAAATGGAGATGACGCCCCTATTCTGCGATTACACCCTTTTTGGCTTAAAACACTGACATCGAGCATCCCAAGAGTAGGCAAGATCTTTCATCCAATTTGCACAGCTTTTGTGATAAGAATTACCACAATTGATACACACAACACTTTTTACAATAGTTCCTTTACAACACTTGTAACGAATAGGTGATTTTTTGTCTGCTTATTCATATTAACGACCATTGAATCGGAGCTCTCAGAATCACTGTATGAGTCGGTGGCCATCTTTATGACGTTGTATCTTTCAATTGTATCTTTGAATGTATTTTGAATTATCTTTGAAATCCTTGAAACTTCTACGAAATCTTCAAAATATGTAAGAAATTTTTGTGCAATTTTTTAAATCTAATGTACACGCCTTTTTTGAATCTTTGAAATCCTCGAAATCTTTGAAATCTTTCTGAAATGTTTTCTATTCATTGAAATCACTAAATTATTCGAAATCTTTGTGAAACCTTCTAAAATGTTTTGCAACTTTTCAAAATGATTTGAAATCTTCGAAATGTGGTATACTGTATCCTTTTTCAAATAATTGCAACCTTTCAAATCTTTTGAAATCTTTAAAAATATTTTGTAACCTTTTGAATTCTAGTATACACTCAAGAACCGAGTGTCAACCTCTCGAAGAATCCGTGGTATGGCCATAACTCATTCTAATTCTGAAATTGAATTCACATAGAAATTTTTAACTTATAATTTTCATAATTTGTAAGTTAAATATCACAAAAAATGTATATTTTAACATTCTATATTAGCGGAGAAGAAATTAAAAACCTATAGAATTATTCGCAATATTAAAGTAAATTAATTGCAATCTATAAAATAACTGGTACAATCTACAAACAGTGCCTTGAAATCTCTCTATTTATTCTGCAATGAACAAAAGATCAATTATATTTCGTTAAATAAAAAACCTTTTCAGTTGGAAGATTTCTTCTAAACAAAATGATTCTTTCATAATAGACTAAAAGATTTAAGTTACTCTTCGCATTTCAATGAATAACTGTTTTTCGAGCGAAATAAATTTCAAATTCAAGGTTCTCGTGAAAAATTCAAGGGGATTTCCAGGTTTTCAAGGTTCAAACAAAATTCAAGGAGAATTCAAGGTTTACAAGGTCGCTGGACACCCTGTTTAAGATTAAATCACAGTAAAAATTACGGAAAAATATATTGCAGGGGAAAAATTCTTTCAGAAAATCTTGGAAAAGCACAATATTATTCTATTGAAGGGATTATTAAATTACTGGTAGCAATTAACAAAAAGAAAGAACACTGAAATTAATGAATAGAAAAGTTCTTACCAATATTAAAATTTGTATTGATTCTTTAATTCTTATTAAATATTATGTTATAGTTCAGATAGAAAAGTCGAAATATTATTGAGAAGATTATAGCTGCATTTATGTTAGCTAAAAAATAGGCAAACTCTGAATTTGTTTATGGAAATTGTTAAAATAACACAGGCCCACAAAAAAAAGTGGGTTGTGCGAGAGATCAGAGTATGGTAGCCATGTGTATTTTGGGGCACTGAACACGAATCTGACATCAGTTTTTCACCAGCACGTCAGGATTTTCCCCTAGATACGGAAAATTCCCTAGTAAATCAACTTTTATGGGTATAAATTACACTTGGTATTAAAATCATCTGGGAACAGATCAGGCATGATATTTTTACATATTTTGGAACACTGAACATGAATCTGACATCAGTTTTCCCCCAGCACGTCAGGATTTTCTCCTAGATGCGGAAAATTCCCTAGTGAATCAACTTTTGGTAATAAAATCATCTGGAAACAGATCAGGCATGATATTTTTAGGTATTTTGGGACGCTTAACATGAATGTGACATTAGCTTTCCCCGAGCGCCTCAGGATTTTGCCCTAGACGCGGACGAATCCCTATAAAATCAGCTTTGTCGGGTATGAAAATAACCTTTGTTATTGAAATCGTCTAGAAAAAGATCAGGCATGATATTTTTATGTATTTTGAGGCGCTGAACAAAAATCTGACATCAGTTTTCCCCCAGCCCGTCAGGATGTTCCCGTAGACGCGGACGAATCCCTAGAAAATCAGCTTTGTCGGGTATGAAATAACCTTTCTTATTGAAATCGTCTGGAAAAAGATCCGAATATAATATATTTATATATTTTGGTTCGCTAAATACGAATATGACGATATTTCACCCTCATCCCATGAGGCTTTTACACTAGACGCGAAAAATTCCCTAGAAAATCAGCATTCATCATTGAATTCACCTGGAAGGCGGCCCGAAAATCATATCTTGATGTATTCTGGGGTACTGAATACGAATCTGAACTTGGTTCTTCCTCAGCAGATCAGGCTTTTCCCTTAGATACGATAAATTTCCTATGAATGCAATTCTCGCGGGTTTAACATCACTCTTATTACATTACATCATACATATAATGTAGCCAGGTCTTTCCATACTAGAATTAGAAATTTATTATATTGTTTTTCTGGTCTTGCGCACACGTTTATCACTGTAAGATCTATGGAGTGGTTTTCTTCTTCTCTTT
>JAABKJ010008230.1:0-11499 GCA_011634705.1 Andricus grossulariae | reverse complement strand
GGTTCCTTCCTTCCAGGAAATCATTTCTTTGACTTAATATTTTTCACTTTTAATGCGAAGAAATATTTACTTATATTGAAGAAATATCATCAAAGAAATCATTTTCTTGAATGGATGCGTTAATCTTTTGCATCTTAACAATATTAACTCAACTGAAGTAAACAATTCCTTGGTGCAAATAAAAAAACACCAAACAAACACATTTCCTTGAATCAAGTAAATTTTTTTTTCAGTGTAGGGAGGTTTCCCCTACAATAGATTGTACTCACAACCGGTTCATAATCTTATATTTACACCCCAGAGATTCTTAAAACAATGAATCCCATCCCTCTATTCGCTTCGCTTCTTCACACGTCAACCTAATATTATGTTCTATACGATAGAACTGCTTCTATCGATTTTCAAGACTCGCAAAACGAAAGGCACAAAATACATAAATCAAAATATGAAATGAAAAATGAGATGCATCAGATCCCAGTAAAAAATTATGTTTTTGAAACGAGAGGACAGACATCTATTTAGAGACTTCACACTCTTTCTCATATTTCCCTCTTTTCCCCTTTTTTAAAGAATTCCTACTTTTTTCCATTTTCAAGAAACTTTCCTCTGTTACCCTTTTTCTTGTTTCTTTGCCTGAATGCGAAACAAATTAATAGAACACCATAAGAAAATCCAACTTTTTTTGGTTGAAAGTTGTTTCATTTTGGTTGAAAAGTCTACGATCATATTTTTTGTTGAGAATTTTTTTTGTCAACAGTTTAATTATTTGGTTCAAAATGTAATTATTTCATTGTTGATTCAACTGTTTCCTTGAAAATCCATCTTTTGGTATAAAAAATTCAACTACACCAAACTCCCGGTTTCAGTCCCCCCGGTTTACGCCTTCATAGAATTGCTGTCTCCCCCGACACTGGACTGAAACCGAGAGTTTGGTGTATTTTGAAAGAAAATTGAATTATTTGGTTCAAAATCAATCGCTTTGTTCAAAATTCACATGTTTTGGTTTGGAATTGAACTTTTTTGTAAAAAATTCGTCTTTTTGTCTTAAAACTTGACAAATTTAGCAGAAAATTAAGCTATTTGGTTAAAAATGCAACTATTTAGTTGAAAATTAAATTTTTGGTTGAAAAAATATATTTACGTGTTGAAAATTCAACAGTTTTATAGAAAATTCGTCGTTTTTGTTTGAAAATGCACACCTTTTGGTAAAAATCTTATCTTCTTTGGTGAAAAATTCAACTGTTTGGTTAAAAATTTACCTATTTTGGTCGTCGATTAAACTATTTTGTTAATAATTGGTATTTTTTGGTACAATTAAAGTATTTTGTATTCAAAATCCAAATCTTTTTTGGTTGAAATATCAACTATTTTTCGTTGAAAATTTACCTTCCTTATTTCAAAATTCATATCTGTGGTTGAAAGTTGAACTACTTTGTTAATATCTAATTTTTTGGTTAAAGATTCATCAGTTCAATTGAAAATTTATCTTTATGGCTGTAAATAAACTATTTTGTTGAAACTGTATATTTTCGGCTTAAATTTTCAACTATTTTATAGAAAATTATTCTTTTTGGTATGAAAATGTACACCCTTTTCGTAGAAAGTTCATCTCTTTTGGTCGAATATTCAACTCTTTGGTTGAAAATTATTCTATTTTGGTTGAGAATGAAATTATTTTGTCGAAAATTCGTCTATTTGGTTCAATTCAACTGTTTTTTATCTAAAATAAAAATCTTTTTTGGTAGAAATATCAACTATTTTTGGTATAAAATTCATCATCTTGAGTTAAAAGTTAATATACTTGATTGAAAATTTATTTTTTTGGTTTAAGATTCATTATTTTAGTAAAAAATTTATCTCTTCTGTTGGAAATTTAACTATTTTGTTAGAAAAGTGTTTTTTCTTTGTTGAAAATTAATTTTTTTAACTGAAAATTCAACTATTCTATTTTAGGTTTAAAATTTATCTTTTTAAATTATAGTCAGGATTTGTTTAAAAACGAATGTTTTGTGGTTGAGGAATCACCATTTTAGTTAAGAATTTATCTATTTTGTTGTAAATTAACTTTTTGGTTGAAAATTCATATTTGAGGGTTAAAATTTCAATTCATTATAGAAAATTTATCTTTTTCGTTTGAAAATTCATATCTTTTATTTAAAAAAATTAAACTATTTCATTGAAAATTAATCTGTTTTGGTTAAGGATTGAACTATTTTGTTGAAAATTCGTCTTTCTGGTTGAATTCAAATGTTTTTTTATTTAAAACAAAAATATTTTTGGGTTGAAATATCAACTATTTTTCACTGAAAATTCAAATTTTTTATTGAAAATTCAACTACTTGGTTAGTTCTAACTAAAAGCTTAATTATTCCATTTTTCGTTTAAAATTGATCTTTTCTACTTCAAAAATCATGCATTTTGTTAGAAAAATAATTTTTGGTTGAAGATTCATCATTTTAATTGAAAATTCGTATATTTGGTTAAACATCAACTTTTTTGTTGAAAATTCATTTTTTTCTTGTAAATTCGTCCTTTTTGGCTTGAAAATACATCTTTTTGGTAGAAATATCATCTCGCTTGAAAGTTCATCTTTATTGGGCGAAAGTAAACTTTTTTGTTGGAAATTCAACTATCTTTTAAAAAATTCGTCTTTTTGGCTTGAAAATTCATTATTTAAATGTAATCCTTTTGTTTGAAAATTGGAACATTCAGATAAAAATTCGACTCTGTAGGTTAAAAATACATAAAATTATTTGGTTAAAAATTCAACTATTTTATTGTAGGTTTAATCATGTTTTTAAAAATTAAACTATTTCAATAATTATTTACCGTTTTTGGTTCAAAAGTTCACTTTTTTGCTGAAAATTCATCCTTATTGATAGAAATGTCATCTTTCTTGTTTAAAAAATTTATTTTTCTTTGTTGCGAATAAACTTTTTTATTGAACATTCAGCTATCTTGTAAGAAATTCGTTTTTTGGCCTAAAAATTCAACGATTTAACTTTAATCCTTTTTTTCAATTCGACTGTTTTGTTGAAAATTCGTCCTTTTGAAATGAAAATTCATAATTTATGGTAGAAAAATCATATTTTTTGATGAAAATTCATCTTTTTTTTCAATTCAACTGTATTATAAAAGTTTATCTTTGTAGGGTAAAAAATGAACTATTTTGTTAAAAATTCGTCTCTTTTGCTTGAATGTTCAACTATTTGGTGGTAAAAGCAACTTTTTGGTTGAAAATTAATTTTTTTGAAGTTGAACTATTTTGGTTGAAATTCATTTTTATTTAATTGAACTATTTGATTAAATTTTCATCTTTTTTGGTTAAAAATTACCTTTCTTGTTGAAAATGATTCTTTTGTCGTAAAATTCAACTGAATAAAAATTCTTTTTTTTTTTAAGTAATTTTTTAACTACGAATTCAACTATTTTATTTTTGGTTGAAAACTTATCTCTTTTAATTTAAAATTCAACTTCTTGTTTGAGAATTATTTTATTTTATTGAAAATTCGGCTTTTGGTTGCAAATTAATCTCCTTTGGTAGACAATCTTTTTTGGTTGAATATTCAACTAAAGGATGGAGTGCAGAACTAGATATCGAAATTTTAAAAAAAATAGATTCATTGTTTACAAAATTCTTAAAAAAACAAATAAACATTGTGATGAAAGGATTTTTTCAAAATTTTATTTGTTGATACAGTTATTTTTTTTTAGACACTGAATAAAATTTTAATTAAAATTTAGGTAAAATTTCAACGTAATAATCATTTATTTTCTACCCCTTAACATTTATGATCCTTGAAATTATAATTAGTTAATGAAATTTTTTTTCTCATTTTTTCGGATTTTTAGTGAAAAATGTCTGTCATACTGTGATATTGCGATCTTCAATTTTTATTTTTTCGGAACAGGATATTTTTTTAGATTAAACATTTTTTTACTTTCATTCAGCATTCCCATACATCGAGGCCTTTTTTTGTTTTTGCAGACAAATAAAAAATTGATTTTTAATCGCTATCCAAAGCCGATTTTAAAAACCTATGAAGTTTCAATAAAAAAATTCTCGACCGAATTTCTCGGAATTGGCTAACTTTTTAAGGTTATACTTTGTTTATCCATATTCGGAAACATTTTTTTATATTTTAACTGGAAATTGAATTTTTTATCGCAATCTACAGCAGAGCCGGTTCAAATTGGGAGTAGACTATTGTTTCATCTTTAGATAGTTATTTCGATTTTACAGAATGCTTTTTCGCTCCCCTGCAAAATTTATATTTTGCTGGTTATCTGGTTCTGTACTGCCACTTTTTAACTATTTTTACGAAAAACAAAACGATAAATAAATAAAAGACCAATTTCATTTACAAAAAAAAAGTTTGCAGTTAAAAAATACGACTTTTTAGAAGACAGTTGAATTTACAACCCGAAAAGACGAATTTTCGAAAATGAAGTTCATTTTCAGACAACAGAGATTAATTTTCAATCCAAAGAAGTGAATTTTCAATAAAACAGTGGGATTTTCGACCAAAAAAGATAAATTTTCAACTAAAAATGGAATAGTTAAATTTTTAACCAAAAATGGAATTGTTTAATGTTCCTTTTAACAAATTACTTCTAAACAACAACAAAATGAATCATCAACAAATTTAATTCAACAAAAAAAGATTAATTTTCACAAAATAGTGTAATCCTCAACAAAATGAAAAAAATTTGCGGTAAAAAGTTGGATGTTTTAGAAAACAATTGACTTTTAAACTGGAAAACAAATTTTCAACCAGTTGAATTTAATTAAAAAGAAGGGTTTCTAACAAAATCGTTGCATCTTCAACCAAAATTATGAATTTTCAACAAACAAGATTAATTTTCTACCCAAATAGACGAATTTTTAATAAAATACATAGATTTTCTGCCAAATAATTGAATTTTTCACTCATAAAAGATACATTTTGAACTAAAAATATGAATTTTCAACAAAAAAGTCCATTTTCAACCAAATAGTTTGATTTTCTACCAAACTGTGGAATTTTCAAGCCAGAAATATGAATTTTTTCACAGAATATTTGAATTTTCAGTCGGAAAATATGAATTTTTCAACATAAAGGTTAATTTAGGACCAAATAGTTGAATTTTCAACTGAAATGATGAATCTTCAACAAACAAAAAAATTACGAAGTATTTCAACTTCAAACCAAGTAATTGTTTTTTCAATCGAAAAAAATTAATTCTAAACCAAATATGTAATAGTGAGAAAAAAACGCATTTTCAGCAAAACGGTTCAATTTTCAAATAGAGTTGAATTTAGATCTAAAATGATGAATCTTCAACTGAATAAATGAATTTTCAAGAAAACAGTTGAACATTCAACCAACCAGGTAAATTTTCAACCAACTAGTTAAAACAATAGTTAAAACAATAGTTAAAACAATTAATTTTCAAAAAAATAGTTTGAGTTATCAACCAGAGATGAATCTTCAACCCAAAAAGTGGATTTTCAACAAAGTATTTCAACAAAGTACAGGAATTTTCAAATAAAAAAGATGAATGTTCAACCAAATATTTTAATTTTTAACTAAAAGGAAAATTTTTTAACCAAAAAAGGAATAGTTAAATTTTCAGTTGAAAAATTAATTTTCAAGCGAAATTAAAACGATTTTTCAACAAATTAGTCAAATAATACACCAAAGGGATGGATCTCCCCCAAAAAATTAATTTTTAACCAAGTAGTTGAATTTTTGGCCAAGAAGATGGATTTTTACAAAATTATTGAATTTTTAACAAAATAATAAAAATTTTAGCCAAATAGTCGAATTTTTAACCAAATATTCGAATTTTGTACCAAACGAGATGAATTCCGAACCAAAAATATAATGTCAGACTTTTTAACAAAACAAGATTAACTTTTAACTAAGAATAGTTGGATTTTCATTCAATTCAGTTCACATTTAAGGCTCTTGAAATATCTCGGGTTTTTTCCAGATCCATAATACGTCTACAAGAGTGCATTGTTTAATTTAATATTTTAACCACATAATCTTATGGCAATTATGTCGGCCAGAGCAAAGAGATTTTGTCGAAAAATATTCTTGTTGTTTTTTTATATAATTGAAAATTGAGTGTTTTGCGCCTGTAAAATGCAACACGCTAGCTGTTGTGTATGCCGGGCTACAGTCACCGGGTCTAGTTTCAAGTTGCATAAAATCTGCAGTACAATAATAAAAAGTAAATAATAATAATAATAATAATATATAATTATAATTTTTCGAGAATATATAATATAATATCCTTCTTTTTGCTGGTAAGGAAGTTGTCTTTTTCGTAACTTACCATCAAAATTTAGTGCATTGTTTAAAATAATAAATTAATAAATAATAATAAATTGAAAAAGAAGATATTTATCAAATATTTCTAAAACTTTTCTGCCCTACAGCCTTATAAAAGAACTCTTTTTTAAATAAACGTATCCAAATTCTTCAGAAAGGTTTTAGAAATATTTGATAAATATCTACTTTGTCAATTTATTAATTTATTATTTGAAACAGCACTAAATTTCGATGGTAAGTTACGAAAAACATAATTTCCTTATCAGCACAAAGAAGGATATTATATTATATATATTGTCGAAAAATTATAATTATATATTATGATTACTTGCTTTTTATTATTGTATTGAATTATATACTATTATATATTATATAATATTAATATTATATAATAATTTAAGCGACGAAGACACGCTACTTGCAGATATAATGCGACTTGAAATTAGACCAGGTGACAGCAGCCGGGTATACACAATAGTTAGCGTGTTGCATTTCACAGACACAAAAAATACTCAATTTTTAGTTACAAAAACAACAAGTAGATTTTTTGAAAAATCTCTCTGTTCCGGCCGACATGATTGCCTTTAGATTGTGTGGTTAAAATATTAAATTAAACAAGGCATTCTTGTAGACATATTATGGATTTGGCGAAAACCCGAGTCGTTTTAAGAGCCTTAAAGACTGGCGCTAATGTCGCACGGCGCACTTTTTCAAAATTGAAAAAATCATTACATAAGTAATATCCCTTATTAATATGATTTTTTCAACTGAATTAGTGAAATGAATACCTAATACGGTTATATGAAGGAATTTGAACTTTATGCCTTACTTTCTTCAAAGTAAGTTTTGTAATGCAATTTCCTAATTTTCATAATCAAGTTTTTGATTAAAATATTACTCAAATTCGGATATTAGTTTAATTTCAATAAACTTTAACATATAATACAAAACTTAAGGACAAATTACTATGTTCGATTCTAAATGTGGTATAACAAGGTATCTCTAGTGAAAATCGGACTTGGGGCATTCATGTCTAGATGTCATCCAATCATTTTTGGTCGGATCAGCAAGACTATGTATGTAAGTATTTAAAGATACCCCTATTTTAAAGCCACATTAGTGCCTTATTATTAAATTATGCCTCTGAATAAATGGCGATAAGTAGGGCAATTTATGCAAAGGCCTTGGTGTTGTGTCACAATGTCGTGTATAGAGTAATCGGTCAACAATAGCTGGTTAATCGGGAATTATTTAGAAGGGGGCTGGGGAATTGTGGGGAGGAAGGTAGGTACGTGATCGACAGACTAAATAATTCAAAAAGCGGCTTTCCCTCTTTAAAGCTTGAGCTTTTCGCCATCCCTCGGCCTGTCTGTGATGGGGGCCGTGACTGGAGAGGAAGGGATGTGGTTCCATTCATGCTTATTTCAAGCTCATTGTACCCTCGGTGTATTCAGCTTTTGACTTGCGTCTCGCGTTGCCACTGCAGCAGCATAAAAATGGACATGTTCCTCCTCCCTTCACTGAAGAGACTAAAGAGGCACTTCCACCTATTCCTACATCATATTTACCCACACCTACACCTGTGTACATATACGTGTACATAACCCGTCAAAGAGTGCTAGTTGACTCGAAAATACATAGCGGATTATTATCTAATGATTCGAACCAGCTGGACCAGGAAACTGGGAAATAACGCATTTTTACATTCTCATCGTTTAGATAGAATGTCTTAGTTTTATGTGATTTTGGATCTATCCAGTTTTTGTCAATTCTCGACGTTTTGAGACCATCTGAGTCAGAAAAAATAGTTTTTACGAACATGTCTTTCTATCTGTCGCACAGCGCGACGAATTAAAAAATTGGGGTTCAAAATGATCCAGAGCCTACAATTTTTATCCGATTTCATCTTTTCTTTTTTTTTTAATTAAAGCCAAATAAATCTCTTTCTTGCTGAAATGTATATTAGATCAGAAAAAATGAAACTCCTACGAAATATACTGACATTCAACAACATTTCTTACTGTTATAAATGATCTTGATCAATTAATGCTTAACATAATTCTTTCGTATAGAATAAACGTGTTTTTTGGGTTCAATAGTTAATGTCACCTTGAAATAAGGAACTGAATCGTAAACCGTGTAAACTCAACATATTTTCCAATACTGTAAGCAATGAAGATGAATGAAATCATCAGGCAATCATCAAATCTTCATTTTGGACGAGAAATTCTGGTTTTCAGCAGCGTTGTCCATTCTTATCTCAAGCATCTCCAATCAGCAGATCCTGAACTTGTGCATCCATGGGGCGGGGGACACCCTACTCAAGGGCTCTGAAGTTGTTTATGTAGGCATTAGTCATGATCAACAACCTGTGACACAAATCTTCATTGAATGGACAACGCTGCTGAAAACCAGAATTTCTCGTCCAAAAATGGGTAAGCCTGATGATTTCGTTCATCTTCATTGCTTACAATATTGGAAAATATGTTGAGTTTGGACGTTTTACTATTCGTTTCCTTATTTCAAGGTAACATTAACTATTGAACCCAAAAAGCAGATTTATTCTATACGAAAGAATTATTTTAAGCATTAATTGATCAAGATCATTTATAACAGTAGGAAATGTTGTTGGATGTCAGTATATTTCTTAGGAGTTTCATTTTTTATGATCTAATAAACATTTCAGCAAGAAAGAGATTTTTCCTGTTTGAAAGCGACTATTACATGCATTTGTTGATAAGAATTGTTAATAACAATGAAAAATATTGTCAAATGTCAGTTTCTTGTCACAGAATTTTAATTTAAGGATAAAATAAACAGTTATGCAAAAGCATGGATTTTTTCTATCATAGAGTGACCGTTCAATGCATTTATTAATCAGTATTGTTTATAACAATGGTAAATATTGTTGATTGTCTATTTCCGTCATGTAATTTTTATTTTTAAAGGCAAAACTAATGAATTATTAAATTTGTTTATAACGATCAAAAAAATAATACTTGAGTGTTTGATTTTAATGAAACAATGATTATACTCGATTTCGCGGGGGTAAACGTAATGAAAAGAGCTTCCAGGCTTCAATGTACGGCAAAAATTGATTTTGTTCATAAATTTGTTCATAACAATTCAACGGATTGCACTAACTTTATCTAAGTTATCAGGATTTATTAATAAATTGTAAATTCATCAGTTTTTCGCCTTTTTGAGGTAATATCGATACATGATACAGAACAGGCAGCTCAATTATGAAAAATTATGGTTTTTTGGCATTTTGCAACTTGAATAACAAACAGAGTATTTTTTGAAAAATCTGCCTGGACAGACCTCTTTGGATCATCTTTGGATCATCTAGAACCCCAATATTTTAATTCGCCGCACTGTGTGCCGGTCTGTCTGTTTGTAGTCCAAAATGACACGTAAAGTTCGTTAGCCGGCCTTCTACTGCCAATATTTATGGTTTTAGCCATGGAAAATCAAACTATAAAACGTAATAATTCAATATTTCCACAAAACTACGCGAGATACGGTAAAAAGACAAGAGACCTAAATTATTTGTTTTAAAAATTTCTACAAAATTGCTCTCAACCATTTTACAATAGGACTAAAATTTTTTGTGTTAAAAGTGGAAAATTCCATAAGAAAATCGAAAATTCAAATTTACAGCTAAACAACGCAAAGGACGATGAAATAGGCAACAAAAAAATTTCTCGTCTCGAGTAAACCTACAAAATTGTTCTTTACCATTGGGATCTGAAATACAACGATACGCCAACTGATGGCCAAATGTAGTACTAAAATAACGCCCAGATAACAATATGCGCACACGGTGCCACGCACGGTGCAGGCACGAGTGCGAATAAATCGTGACGCGTGTCACGCAAATCACCAAACAGATGTATCCGCATATGTGTGACATATGCGTCGCACGTCGTGCGAGTCGCACGCGGTCGGTGAAGTGCATCCCCTCTACGACTAGCGTAAAATATTGAAAATCATAGTGAATTTTACAATCATAAGAAATTTTTCAAGTAAATATTATATAAGAACATAAATTTTATTAAAATACAAATACAATGTTTTTTCAACCCAAAAATGAAGAAAACAACGTTTGCAAATTTTGAGAAAAAGTCAAGAAGGAAATTACTTCTGTAACAGTTGTTTGGTTTTCGGATTTTATTGTAGTTACTGTAATTCTTTTAATACTGATTTATGGAGACTGCTATTTTCAATTCTTAAATATTTCAGAAAAGTTTCCTGTTTCAGATTTTTGTCTTTGTGGCCTTCCAAACTTTTTCCATATTTATCAGTCTATCCTTTCTTTCTACAAGAGCATCCTAAGATTGTAAATTATTTTATGAATTTTTTTTTCATATATAAACGTGGAAAAAGTAAGATTTCTTAACCTAACTTTTAATTTTCTGCTATTTAAAAGAAAATATATATTTAAATTTTGTCTTACCAGTTTCTTTGACCCAATTCGTGGCACTCAAACATTAATTAAGGCTCAAATATACGAAAAATATTATCGCAATGATCGAATTCGTTGGAATTTAAAACTACTGGAAAAGAACTAGCGTACACCACAACATGACGTTCACATAACCTCACTGACGGCAACGTCGGCAGCGATGTTCGGTGAATCGAATTTGCTCTATCAAAAATATTATTAACATATTTTTTATATGTATTCAGCAAGGACTACGGCAAAATATGACTGATGGCTGAATGAGCCTCATTGTGCACGCGCGCATTTACCCATCACTTTGTCGCGAAATGTACTTGCCATTTGCGTGCGATATGGGTCGCATCGTACGACTCGCACGCGTGCTTGAAGCGTGCGTCGCACGATTGTTATCTGGGCGGGGTCGTATTCGTCATATTACAGGTTTTACTACATGATCCATTTGAATTTTATAATAAAAATTATTATCATATAATTATCTCGTTGAGTTTAAAGCAATATAATCAATAAGAAATTTAAGTAGCACTAGAAGACAAGTATGGATTCGTGTATTTGGGCCTCATAAAGTTGAAAAAACGTTTTTTCCTTCTTGCCTTCATTAGAAGTATCATCATATCTTTAAAAAATAATGATTTTGTAACTGGATGCTTCTATTTTCTTTTACTTCAATATAATAACACATTTGAGGAACAACTTAAAAGAAGTCATTATACCCAA
>JAABKJ010008229.1:0-11499 GCA_011634705.1 Andricus grossulariae | reverse complement strand
CAAGGAACCCCGCAAGGGGAACTCACCCAACTAATACAGGAGATCAACCAGACAACACTGTTACCAAAAAATTTTTGCTGGGCGAGCACAATGCGGACCCCGAGTGCAAGCCGGTGACCTTGTCTAGACACGATTACATCACTTATCCGACAAGAAGCGTGGATTCAATGCCAAATTGGTACCCTGTGGGAATGGTTTCTATCCCATCGCAAATAATATAGCTGAGAGGTCTATTAAGTGGAACTAGACGGACGTCACAATGGGCGGAAGGGTTCTCCGACCTCGAAGCCTGAAAAAAAAAAATGCCACACCTCGGACTTCGGAAGGCCCTGACCCTCGCAATCGCCAAGGCCAAGCTGCCCCTGGCAGTTCTGGTTACGCAACGAATGGCTCATGCATAAAGCTACAACCGTCAAGCCCAGTTTGGGCTCCTAAACGCATTTCAGCGACGATTCTAGACCCCGTGGGTCTCGTCACTAGCTGCGAGATTCTGAGCCAATCAACTCTCAATTCAGCAGTCAATGCCTTCAACATGACTACTTCATCTGAAGTCCTCCCGACTGAATCTAGAGCTGCTCGTGACAGTCAGGAGGAAACAATTGAAAACTCGGGGTCCACTGTATTAGACCCAGTTGCTTTACCAGAAGCCACACAAAACAACCGTCACTTCAAGGAGGAAGTAAATCAACTCGAACCAGAAGAGTTCGAAGGGAAAAATCCGCCACAAAGAAAACGTGGCCGCCCCCGCGAAGCAACCACCATGCCCATGGAAGTGATGGAACCAGATGCCAAACACTATGATCTGCAAGATTTGTGAACATTCATAATGAAAGCCATTTACATGGCAAACATTTCCAAAATAGCGTACGAAGACCCCGTAGAATTATTACCGGTTCCTTTTTCCGTTGGAATGCTGTTTCCATGAAATAGCATTCTGTTGGGAACAAGAATCAGTGTTCTTTTATTCAGATTAGCTGTTGCGATAGTGTTTAACGATGTCAACCGGCTCGTGACAATGACACTTGTACCTTGTTACATCCACGCGCAGCGCTACGAGCGCGCCAGGAGAGCTAGGCCCATCGACGAGTCCCGCCGCTGCGTGCGTCCGGTCAGTTTGGAACGAGTCGTCATCCTTCGAGGTTCGAGCAGCAGAGATCCGCCGTCAGAGTCGTCTCCTGGCAGTCAGTCCACGTCCTGCAGCCGTAAACTCCTTGTAGCTCGAATGTCTCGTTTGTTATTCCGAGTTTGTATTTCCAAACAACAGGGTTCCCTATAAATCTCAAATCCCAATTAATGATATTGATCTATCCAATAAATCATCATCATTGAATTCGTTCTGGCTCACACTCTTCCAAAAGGATGCCAATTAATAATATCGATTTGACCAATAGACCATTATCATTAACTTATTTCTCGGTCACTTCCTTCCAGCGGGATCGCAATTAATGATGTTGATTTGTCCAATAAATCCTTTTTATTGATTTCGCACCGAGTCACCTCCCTCCGGAAGGATTCCGCGTTGACAATATTGATTCGACCGATAAATCATTATATTTAACTTCGGACCGGGTCACTTCCCTCCGGAAGGATCTCAATTAATAATACTGATTTATCCAGTATATCATCTTTATTGATTTCACATTGGGTCACTTCCTTCCGGAAGGATCCCAAATTAACAATATTGATTCGACCAATAAATCATTATCATTACCTTCGTTCTGGGTCACTTCCTCCCGGAAGAGTCCCAATCAATGATATTGATATGTCCCATAAAAATAATTTTCAATTATCCCGCACTGGGTCAATTCCCTTCGAAAGGATCCCGATTAATAATATTAATTTGTCCAGCGGATCATTTTTATTAATTTCGCACCAAGTCACATTCTTCCGGATGCATCCGAAATTAACAATATCGATTGGACCAATAAATTATCATCATTAACTTCGTTCTGGGTCACTTCCTTCCGGAATAATCCCAAATAATAATGGTGATTTGACCAATGAATCATTGTTATTTGACTTGGTTCTGGTTACCGTTCTCCCGAAAGGATCTAGATTGATGATATTTGATCGTTCAGTTTTTGTTTTCACGTTTTTTATACCGTTTCAGGGAAACGGAGCCAGGAGAAAGAAATATAGAGAAAAGAAAAGTCAGCACAAACTCTGGGCGCAATGGTGCCGTTGCGCTGTGGCTGAACAAAGGGCCCATCCGGAAAAAATGTGCCTCTATCCCGCTCCCAACCACTACCACGGCCGGTCCGACCTAATCTTTTCAGCACCTGACCTGGACATACCCGCCGTGATCCTGTCGGACAAGGTCAGGAAACGCTAATAAACCCCAATATTACGTAAAATAAAAATTTCTCACTTATCAGGTTTTCTTTGGGGACCCATAAGAGTAGCTTAAAGTCATTAACCCTCATTATTTATAATTGATTCTTATATTCTGATTGATTATGAACAAAATACTGAAACACGGAATTATTTGCGACATATAATTGCGTAGAAGTATTCGATTTGCAATAAGCTGACTTTGTTCTATGCTAAATCATTGGGAAATTTGATGGTATTTCCGCCACCCCTAAATATTAATCGATTTGGCTAAAATTTTAAGAAGGTCCTCCTTTGGGCATTCGAACAAAACTTAGGGGCTTAATAAAAAAATTCGGAAAGCAAAAATGAGGACCACCTTAATGTGGACGCTCCCTTAGCTTGAGGAAGATTATTATAATTTATTGTGCAGTCGCCAGGAGCCCCAAAACAATCTCAGAAAACTGAAATTAAATTTTCTAAGTGAACGAAGGATTTCGCTGAAATATAAAAGATTATATAAATTGTGATGTCAGTCTGCATGAATTTCGTAAGTTCGTTTTCCCTTGAAACAGACTTAAATGGAATGTAAATAGCTGATATGGACAAGCCTAAGGTCCACAATTGAAGAGATAACGGCTATAGAATATATGTGTTGTAAAAACAACTTAAATATTAAAGTACTCGCCAGTTACATTATTAATAAAATTGTTCATTTTAACAATAATCGGGGTTTTCTCTAATTCGAAAAGATGATTGTTTCTACCCTCGTCTTGTCCTTGGTGGTTGTCTTCAATTTTATTGGTAAATATAGAAAGAAAATATATCTATGATTTCGCATCAATTGTTAATTTTTGTTGGCCAACTGAAAAAAGTTCAAAAGATTTTAACGTATTTAAACGATTTTTAAAGGTTTCAAGAGATTTCGAAACATCTTAAAGGATTTAAAAGCTTCCTGCTATGAAACAGGCAATTACGAAAAAAAATTATAATTCTGATTGGAAATAGAGAATTCTTAAAAAGAATGCTAATTTTGAGCTTAACACCTTCACTGTCAGTAACGCATATAAGGGCAAAAAAAGTCGTGCCACTTTTTCTTCAAGACATTTCATATGGACATTTTGAAAGAAAATAATTTAGCGTGATCCAATTTAATTGCGCTTGAGTATATCAGGGTTTTTTCGGGTCGCTGATTACAAATCTGATGTTGGATTTTCAAAATTCGAAATGGCGTATCCAGCATGGCAGTCATAAATTAATAAAAATGTTTGTTCTTGATAATATCGGTGATACTCATGTTTTTGTAGTCGCTGAATTGAAATCAGGTATTCGAATTCCAAAATTCAATATGTAGGATTCGATATGGCGGACATTAATTATTCGAAATGTTCGTATCTTGATAAAATTAATGATTCTTAGGTTTTTGGGTCGCTCAAACGAAAGCTGGTGTTATATTTTCAAAATTCAAAATGGCGGATCCAAAATAGCGGACATTCATGAACAAAATTGTTCGAGTCTTGATAAGATTGGTGATACTTATGTTTTTGGAGTCGCTGAATGGAAATCAATTGTATTGGATCCGCGATTATGAATTTTCAAAATCAAGCATCAGATTTGGATTCAGCGACCCCAAAAACCTAACTGTCAACAATTCTATCAAAATTCGAACAAGTTTATTATTCTATGTCAGCCATATTAGATCCGCTATTCTGGATTTGGAATATCCAACTTCAGATTTGGATTCAGCGACCCGAAAAACATTGACCCGGCAAATACATCACGTGATTCTGAAGTGTTTTTTCTCGAAAACATTTTTGGCACGATATGTTTTTTTTCGCCTGACCATGAAGGGGTTAAACAAAGATTCTTTTAAATTCTCTTCTACTGAAGCAAAATAATTTTTTCCCCGAAATTCCCGTTCTGTGTCAAAAATTCTCATTTCCAAGTCAAATTATATTTCTTACAAAAATTCCTTGGTCCGAAAATCAACGTTGTAACTATTTACGGAAACTTTTTATTACAAAGTGAAAATCATAATTCTTTAGGAAAAAACGCCATCTCAAATTGTAAATTATAAGTCTTCACTGAGATTCCCTATTCTGCGCCACAATTGCATTCATTCCAAAAAATTTGTTGTTGAAAGAAAATGAAGTTCATCTAAAAATCATTTTCAGTTTATAGTAGACCTCCATAACTCTGTGAAAAATCTGGAAAAGTTTGATGCAAAACTCCAAAAACGAAAAAATGCTAATTAAATGACAAAATTCTAAATAAGTGGTGTTAGAATATTGGAGTGATTAACTTGTTACAAAACTGAAAAACTTTATTTTTTCAAAAATGTAAACAGAATTCGTTTGAAAGTTTCGAAACAGAATTCATCTTTGCCAAGTTTTCTGGCAACCATTTTTTTTTTCGATTAAACTTTCGTTTAAACTTGCTTTCATGGCAAAGTATAAGACAATTTTATTAAAAAGTAGAGAGGTTGAACTATTTTAGAACTTCTACTGGCCGCCATTTTGGATTTTTTTATTTTTCTCTTCTCTATCCATTGAATGATTTCTAAAGTCAGACTTCTTTTTCTGGCAAAGATTTTGAATTGTTCACTTGCAACTGCTTGAATGAGTGAAAAAAATAATTACTTTTAGAATATTATCCCTTTTAATTAAAAAAAATTCTCCCCCATAAGAGTAAAAAAATTCTGTTTTTGAATTTTTGCTTCGTCAATAAAAAAATGGTTTGTTTTCTAAATTTTTCTCCGTTCAAATCGAAATATGGTTTCAATATTAAGGTACTGCTTCTAAAAACAAAATTGTTTACTTTTGGAAATTTCCCCATTTTTATCCAAAAGATGGTGAATTTTTTAACTTTTCCCTTCCAATTTGGAAAAATTTCTATTATAAATCATAATACAATATTACAATTTCAAAATTGAAAAATTTATAACTCAGAGCATTCATAGTTTGCGAGATTGAGGAAGAAGCATTCAAAATTGTTCAACTATGAGGACTTTCAATTTTGAATAATAAAAGTTGTAGCGATTTCAATTTCGAATGATTAAACGATAAAAGATTGTATTGTCTTGTTGTCCATGAAAAATCGTAGGTTGCACAATTTAAAAAAAATATGACCATGAAAATCGCCTATTTCTAAATATACTTTGAATGTGAATCTTTAAAATAATAAGGTATATATTACAGTCAGTTCAATGGACATTACCTTAATTAAAACATTGGAAAAGATTATTTAAATGGTTTCAGACTTTAAGCATTAGATACGAGTATTATTTTTCTTGAGAAGCCACCAACAGATTTGTGACCAGCATGCAAATTTTTGACAGCTGAGGTAATTAGATGCTTCCTGAAGCGACAATATTTTTCATATGAAAGCTTGAAAATATTTAATTGAAAACTGCAAAGTAGAGCTATTTTTTAAATTATTAATTGACCGCTACCTGAAATCTAAATTTTTCCAAAATAACGTATTTCAAGCATTACATAGAAATTATCATCCTGT
The DNA here is from genome assembly GCA_011634705.1 of Andricus grossulariae. Classification (NCBI taxonomy): domain Eukaryota; kingdom Metazoa; phylum Arthropoda; class Insecta; order Hymenoptera; family Cynipidae; genus Andricus; species Andricus grossulariae. Next base: position 5,676 of record JAABKJ010008229.1, on the reverse strand, counting down.
GTGAAACATTCATTTGAATCAAAAGTACTCGCTGTAGACGAAGCATGTATTTTCAATATTCAACCAATTAATGTTTTTATTTAACTTAGAAAATTGAGTGATCGTTGTAAAATAATGACCGTTCATATACAAATCTATTCTATTCTATTCGATACTATCCGATCCTATAGTATTCTGTTGGGGTCCGATTCTGTCCTATTTGATCCCATTCTATTCAATCATATCAAATCCTATCCGCTTCAATCCGATCCTGTCTGGTCATGTATGTTACTATCCGAGCCGTTTTTTTCCGAATCTATCCTATCAGATCCGTTCTTATTCAATTATATTTTCTCCGACCTGATATTATCAAATTTCATATGATCCTATCCAATAACATAGATCTGATCCTATCGACGGCAGAAAAGGCCGACGAATGAACGAGTGGAAAAACACCCAAGAGAGAATACAATTTTCAGCTATGGGCTACAAAACTCAGAAAAGTAAAAAAATTTACGTAAATTAAACATTTTTTTATTGCCTCTTCCCTATTTATTTTCTAAAAAATTTCAAGTACATGGGTCGCTGAGTAATTCTCATCCGTTTGGCTACAATTTCAAAGACATTCATTTTTGTGTATTTGCGCGAAAATCGCAAAAACGGTTTTTCAACAAAAAGCATAGAATAACCACCCTAACTAACAAACGATTGTCTACTCCAAGAAAATGAAGAGCCCATTTTTTGTTTCAGAGCTTAGTTCGCTGGCCTCAACCCCTTTGTCTGGTGCTCTCGGTTCTGAAATTTCTACTTCTCCTGACAGAAGTCATTCTCCGGAAACATCTCGTCAGCCTACCAGAGATAATTCTCCGCGAACATCTCATCCTCCTGTCATAGATCCTTCTCCGGCTTCTTTAAACAGGTCTTCGCCTTCTACCGAGCTTTCTCTTCGTGCCAGGTCCAGATCTCCTCCTTCCAGTCATTCTTCTTCATACATACTTGGATATAAACCTGAAGAAATTAATTTTATTCGGCTTATTTCCCACACTAATCCGTTACGGCAATTTGAAATTCGAAGATATACTTTCCCTCGCGATAAACCAATTCACTTACGAAGAGAACGTAATGCCCGTATGTATCTGCCAACTGAAGAACAAGCTGTATTATCAACGTCCAATGGTGACGTATTTGCAATAGTGGAGGGTAATGCAAAACTTCGTGGATTATATACAATGAGAACAGGCATTCAGAAACGGTCAAAAATAAACATGAGTAGCGGCGCGGTTCAAGAACTGACCCCAGAAGAAATTCAAGAAACTCCGTTAGTTGGCCGTACTCCAATCTTGAAGAGTTTCAGAATAGTAAAGTTAAAAGACTTTCCTGCTCACCCAAACAGCTTTCCAATCTTGAACAGCTTTGAAAATTAGATACTGAGATTTTTTCGACTTTCCGAATTCTCACGCAGAATTTGACATATTTTGGAACTTTTTGCAGTTAGTACCAATCAATCTGAAAAAGTAAATGATACAAAAAAGATATTCAGGAAAAGAGGAAAATTAGTGACTGGAAAAATTTATAAAAACACATGGAGCGTCTTGGAAGCAGGAAAAGTGCTGCGTAAAATGATTTCTCTGAACGAGCTCAACGTGCGACTCCTGACACATCTGATACTTTATATTCCTATAATTACATTTGCTAACATGAGAAACTAAGATATATGAAATTCAATAGATGAAGTTTCAATTCTTCGTACAAATTTATTTAAATACATGTGAACAAGTAGATAGGTATGCACCGTATACAGTTATACACATTCAAACGTCGCGCGCCTCGACTTTTCTCTCAGCAGTACTCACATTTTTATTGAATTCTGATGATTTATTGAATCGGAATTAGTCAGAGCATTAATTGATTTCATACCCGACGCAATTTACTTTCATAATATTACATGCTAATTTGGATTTTTTTCTTTCAAACTAGACTCCAACACTTTGCAAAATTTGAAGAGCATGTTCCGATTGAGCGTGTATTACTTCGACCTTTTTTGCTATTAGGCCTTTAGCCACCGTGAACTTTGAAATATGCACATTTTTCCTGTAATTATCCCACGATTCATTTCAATTCTATGATATTTTTTGTATGACTAGTTTTTAAACATTTGTTGAATAAATTAATTTTAAAAGTAAACAAAAAATTTTTAATAAGCAACCACATGAACTTCAACACCTGCACGTTCTGTTTTCTTTGTGCACGCAACTATTATCTTGCGAAAAATGTGAAAATTACAGAGTTTGTCCTCAATCAACTCAGCGAACATATTAACCACAATGTTAAAGAGAATAAAGTTAGCCTTTTTAATTAAGATTAAAAAATTATAAACCAAAAGTTCCATTTTGCCAACTTCATACAAATGTTGAAAATAGAAAATGTCCGTATTCGAATTCAGAAAAAAATAGAAAAAAAAATTTATTTTTCGAAATAGCCACGGTCATTGTTTTTAGGTTCCAGTTCCTTTTTTGTATAATATCTTGCAATATAGAAATTCATATTTATGTTCAGTTGTTTAAGTTTATGTAACAGTCTGTCACGTGACCAATCATGTTTTATTATGAAAAAAAAGTTGTTTATCAATCACGGGAGTAAGTTTGAATAAGAGTTCACAATTAGTTTGTGACGTTTCGTCAGCTTGGTTCGCTGACCTCTTCAGGCTAAAATTTGATCAAAAAACACCAAGGCATAGAACAAGTACAGAAACGAAAAAATTTGAATAATTTTGGGAAAAAATTACAATTCTGAGTCTAAGAATCAAATTACCATTTGCACGTCGTCCGTAAGATGAGGACGATAACTGATGATCCTGAGACTCAGAGGGGGTATTTATACTGAAAAGTATCATTCATATGTATCATTTAAGAAATTAAACTTTTTTTATTGGTAGCTTCAAAAGCTAGAATTTCACAATGAATGACAAAGAAGGTCTTATCAATCGTTAATCAATCGTTGGATGAACTGAGGAGTAATTAACCGTTCTTCCTGATGAATTCGATTTTTAGTAATGATGGGTAATGATGTAGTTTTCTTTTATTAGAGACATATCTTAAAAATTAATGCAATTGTTTTCTTTAAATACAAAATCAAACTGCCATTAACATACCGTCAATAAAAGAGGAGAGTTACACCACGTTTCTCTTTTAGTATTTTCATGCAATAACTTTTCAGGTCCTCCATAAACGTGTCTGCAAATAAGAGTAAGAGAGGTGAGCCCATCGGAGTACCATTAATTTATTATTAATCGTAGTAAGTCATATTAAGTAAGTTAAGTAAGTTCACATTGTTGTGATTAAAAATGCTGTAAGAACAGCTAAGAAACTGAAGTGACGTGAAACAACAAATAAATGAATATAAGGCATAAGAAAATTGCAGTAATAGATAGGCAAAATCAATTCCAAAAGAAAAGCCTAAGATAGTTGTAGTGATAGGTGGACAAAAACAAATCCAAACGAGAAGCGCGCTAAATACAATGGGAATTCAAATTAATTGATGATGCTATTATAATATTGATTCACGCTAAGAATTTCAGTTTTTAAATTAATAGATGCTTTTATATATTTAATTATGAAAACTGATTCCAGAATTTTTCTTTTACAGGAGTTTTTTCCCCTGGAAAGAATTTCAATATTTTTGCAATCGAAATCAAAATAATATTCAAAATTCCAAGAATGTTGTGAGAGGCCAGTATATAAGTTGCCAATTCTACAATCCCTTTTATCTTCGAATATTCTATTCTTCAACCGTCGACCAGTTTCACCTATATAAACTTTATTGCATCCTTTACATTTTATTAAATAAACAACATTAAAAATATTATTAATTTTTTCAATTGCGCTTTCAATTAGCGGTAGGGCATAATTATTTGGTTGCAAAGTAATTTTTAATTGGTACACGTTTTATTTTCTAAATTTTGCATTTTTCTTGAAGAAAAAATTAATCATTTTAATGTTCCTAACACACATTCACTTGTTTCACAAGATATTGTATCTATGCTTGATAACTTTCGTCTGGATTCACTTTTAAACGTTCAAGAAGAAAAATTACGAGTATATAAAAGTTTAACTAAAGTATCAAACTCAGAGATTTTAATAGCTATCAGAACGGTTTTTAATATTACTGTTTCTCATTTAATAAAAAATTCTATAAACAAATTTCTGGTTGTCTGATGGGCTAACCTTTATCACCTATTGCATCTAATCTTGTTTTAGAAGATGTGGAAAATAGAGCCTTATCTAAATTAAGTTTCAAACCACTTTTCTTCAAACGTTATGTGGATGATATTTCTACTATTGTTCCTACAGATAAAATCCAAGAATTAATTAACACATTCAATAGTATAGAAGAATCTCTACAGTTTACTTGTGAAATAGGAAACAATAATGCTGTGAATTTTTTGGATCTGGAATTCAAAAAAACTAAAAATGGAAATTTAATTACTAATTGGTTTGAGAAACGGTCATGGTCAGGCCAATATTTGAATTACTATTATCACCATTAATTTAGTCAAAAAATTGGTTTAATTTAAGGCCAATCAAAAATTACTTTGCAACAAAATAATAATCCACTACCGCTAATTGAAAGTGTCATTGTAGAAAGAGTGCATGAAGTTTGCAATAGCTCAATTGAAATTCAAAAAAAGAAAAAATGGCTTCAAAATTATAGACAAACTGATTTTCGGGTTTCATTACCTCATGTACAAGGTTCATCAAAAGGATTAAAGAACGCATAAAAAAGTTTGCTATCAATGTATATTTTAGAAATGATCACATATTAAAAAAATGTTTCACTGATATAAAAGACTGAAAAAATGGATAATATTTCTAATGTTGTTTATTTAATAAAATGTGAAGGGTGCAATAAAGTTTATATAGGTGAAACTGGTCGTCTGTTAAAAAAAATATATCCGAACATTAAAGGGATTGAAGAATTGGCAACTTAAATACCTGCCTCTCACTACATTCTTGGAATTTTTGTAATTATTTCGATTTTGATTTTAAAAATATTAAAATTCTTGCTAGGGAAAAAAACTCTTGTGAAAAGAGAATCCTGGAATCAATTTTCATAAATAAATATACAAAAGTATCTAATAACTTGAAAACTGGAATTCTTAACGTGAATCAATATATTCATTTGAATTTGTTTTTGTCCACCTATCACTACAACTTTTTAAGGCGTTCCAATTAGAATTGATTTTGCCCATCCATCACTACAACTTTCTTATGCCTCATATTCATTCATTTGTTTTTCTACGTCACTTCACTTAGTTAGTCCCTATTACAGCATTTTTAATTACAACAATGTGAGCTCTTTCCAGCATATTGAGAAATTTTTTTTCCTCATCTCTATAGTTTCCTAATACTTTTTTACTTTTTTTTTACTTTCTTAATATATGACAACGAACTTTTTACTATATGACTTACAACGAAATTTTGAATTTTGTCGCTCGCTTCGATGTTACATTATGATTGACTCCGTAAATTGCCTCAGAGGTAAGAATTCGTTTTATACATATAATTTATTTTTTTCACGTATTTTTGAAATTTTATTATTATCAATTTTATTCATAACACCAGCACACAAAAAAAAACACTTTTTTGTTCTACAGATGCGACACATATATTCCCATGTATTTTGACCCGCTGAGCATGA
>JAABKJ010008228.1:0-11499 GCA_011634705.1 Andricus grossulariae | reverse complement strand
AAAATAAGTTTACAAATAAAAAAAGTGTCGGTAAGGTAGGAAGCCGATCACGTGACCCACTCGTCACATGGCCTTAAAATTAAAATCTTTTTAGTTTGAAAATTCAAATACTTGGTTGAAAGTTAAGCTCACTTGTTAAACATTAATTTGTTAGTTGAAAATTTATCATTTAAATTGAAAATTCATCTCTGGTTGAAAATTAGTTTGGTTTTGGGGTTGAAAATTAATTGCATTTACTCAATATTTTACTAATCCAGTTGAATATTCCATCAGATAGTTGAAAATTCAACTCTTTGGCTGAAAATTCATTTTTAAACTGAAAATTTAAATATTGAATTTTTCGTTAAAAATGTATCTTTTTTTAAATCCATGTATTTTGTTTAGAATTCGTCCCTTTTGGTTGAAAATTTAACTACTTGGTTAAAAGTTATAATCTTTGGTTGAAAAATTAAACTCTTGTTGTATTTCAAAATGAAAATTGGTTTTTTAACTTAAAATTTAATTATTCAATTTTTCGTTAAATTTTTATTTTTTAGTTGAAAGTTTATATTTTTTGTTGAAACTTTGGTCTTTTCTAGTAGAAAATTAATCTTCTTGGTTAAAAATTCAACTATTGCAGTTGAAGATTCATCATTTTAGTTTAAAATTCACACCTTTGGTTGCAATTTTGTTTAATTAATTTTTCTTTTGTTGCAAATTAAATTATTATCTGAAAGTTTTACTATTTCATGCATGATTGAAAATTCATGTATTTTTGGTAAAAAAATTAATCTCGTTAGTTGAAGGTTCAACTATTCATGTTAAAGATTCATTATTTAAGTTACCAATTTACCTTTTTGTTTTAAAATTCAACTATTGCTGTTGAAGCTTCATAATTTTAGTTCAAAATTAATTCCTTTGATTGCAAATTTGTTCTTTTGTGAAAATTAATTTTTTAAATTGAAAATGTAACTTTGGTTTATATTTAATCTTTTTAGTTGAAAATTCGTTGTTTTTTAAATTAATTTATAAACTGAAACTTTTACTATTCCATGCTTGGTTGAAAATTTATTTTTTTTAGTTGACACTTCAACTACTGGGTTGAAAATTTATGTATTTTTTATAGAAAATTAATCTCCTTGGCTGAGAATTCAACAAATTCCTGTTAAAGATTCATCATTTTAAATATTGATGTAGTGAAGGCCTTTTCGATTCTATTATTTATATATTTAATTTTTAAATGAAATATTTAAAATAAAAAATAATTGTTATCATTTAAGCTGACAATTCATCTTCTTGGTTAAAAATTCAACTACTGCAGTTGAAGATTCATCATTTTGGTAGAAAGTTCAACTATTTATTTAAAAAGTAATCTATTTTGTTGAAAATGCAAGATTTCTATTTGAAATGTTAGGAACAAATGCAAAGTTTTCTGAATTTATTAAACATATTAATTAAATCCATAAAAAAGTTTACCATTAAGTTGAAAATTTGGGCTAATAAATAAGAAGCACTAACAAACGCGGCTCTGGTCCTAAATTTTTATAATTATGAAAACAGTTTTTTCTTGTGAATAATTTTTTTTTTTGCTCTTTTCATAATTCTAAAAATTTAAGACCAGAGCCGCGTTTCTTAGTGCTTCTTATTTATTATCTCAAATTTTCAACTCGATATGGCTATTCGTGTGAAAATGAGTTTACAAATTTAAAAAAATGTCGGTAAGGTAGGAATCCGGTCACGTGACCCACTCGTCACATGGCCTTAATAAAGTTACTTTCTCAGGGAATTTTTTTTCAGGATTTGAGTAGACACTGTTTAGTAAAATAAGTTTTATCTTTTTTTTTCGCCTTCAGTGTCGAAGGCGGCAACTGGAAATCTGAAAAAATCCAAATGGGACGGTTTAACGTTTGTCAGTCAAAATTTAGTTATTATATAATATTGAGGCCTATGTACATTTTTGAGGTTTCAATCTAAATAAAGTCTATAAAAAAAAAGTAGTACAGATCATGTTATACTTGAATGAAGACTAAATTTTAGTATAAAAAAGAAAACCGCAATGTGGATAAACTAAAATTGTACTCCAAAATGGCTATAGTATAAACAATAGAATTGAAATTTTTGATGGATTTATCAACATCACTACGGTGCAAAAATATTAAAAATCCTTGTTACAATAAAGAAATTTCTGCTGGGGTCTTCAGCGACCCCCCTCATTCTTTATGTTACCACAGAGAGGGGATAACTTTAAGGGCTAAGGTCGAAACGTAAGTTGGTTAGATATGGCAAATAAATTATGATTCTTTGATATCCTACTCCATTGACTTTGTATGTGACCGTATGACCAAATTAATTTATACACGAAGAATAACTACGTTATTGATAAAAATATTCGTTTACCCTGGTGGCTTTTTCAAATTCACCTTACGTTAGTTCGTTCGATCACTCGTAGATGTCTCTACTGACTCCATTTTGTTTCACTCCTTTCTGTTTTATCAGAAGGTACTATCGTTAGGATCATCAGCGGACCCCTTTACAACTTGGCATCTTCTTTTTTTTCTTTTCTTTTTTTTTTGATGAATGCCATCCAAGGGCCAAGATGAGATCAGGAAATTACGCAATGTTGGTTTCACAAAGAAACCACAGCAACTCCTAAGCTTAACAAAACTACTTAATCCTTAAAACGCAATCAGATGTTTTGATATTCCTATTCAAGAAAAGTACATTCCATTTGAATACGTTTCATTTATAATGCAGTAGCAAATATAATTCACTGTTTGACCTGTCTGATCCTGAAATGCAATGTCATGATCACGTTAATCACGGATCATCCAAAAACTAATGGAGATTTAGATCACGTGTTGGGAAAACATTGATCTGAATTCCTCATGACCCTGCCATGTTTGCTGAAATTGTTCATATGCCACCAAATGACGCGACGAAGCATTGCGTTACGTAACACAGACTTCAACTACGCTTCGCTGAGTACAAAAGAACCTTTGTATGCAGCAGAGATGCAGAATTCTCTGTTCCTAAAACCAAATCCAAGAAGGTCAACGGATGCCCAACCGCAAGAGCCACGCCCTATGCGCATTGATCACGTGACCCGCGATCGAAGTCAAAGTCATTAGACATCAGTGGTTCTATGGACATGAGATTAAGATCTAGGCCGAATCCCCTTCACGTCCGTTCACGATGACTTACATACATGATCCCAGTCATGATCTTTAACTTATTAATAGATTACTCCGAGCAGCCTTGATGTCCATGAAGTGTCCTTCAGATCTTTAGCCTATAACTGGATCCCAAGTAGAAATTTTAGCAGCAACCCAGATTTGACAAAACCGAGAACAAAACACCTCATAACAATGTTCAGTACAGTCCGACAATGCAAAAAGAATGTCATACTCCCACTTTACCTCCAGTTCTCGAACACCTGGAATGCCCAAACACTATAGCAAAGGCCTAAAAAGGGAAATAACTCAAAGAGAAAGTAATCCTTTGTGTTCAAGTTTACTGTTCGCTAGTTGTGGTTCCCTATTTCATCAGGTCGTATAGATCGTATCGATCATGTTTTCCTTATCGCTTATCAGCCTATGGCTTTATCTTTGACCTAGCATTAGATTTGAATGATTTGATTTCAAACGAATGTGCGTAAAAAAATGTTAACAGTTAATATATAATCCCTTTATTCCAAATCATTCTTGATATTCTTTTGGTGTTAAAACTTCCGCAGACTGTGGACCTTTGATACTGTTTTCGTCGTCCCTTTTTGCTGCGTTGTTAGGTGACTCGGTTCGAATCGATACCTCATCGGGCTTCAACGGCTTGGAGGATTGCTGCTCCTCCCCTTCGCCGCCATTTTCAGCTGAGAGATCTTCAGTCCCCGCCTTACGGTCATCATACATCTCATGCAAATCATCATAATTAAATCCCCCTGGTTGAGCAGGAAGAGTTTTGACGGGGTTTTCATCGTTATGATTGATGTAGTACCAGTTACCTAGCCTGAATCCCCAATCCTTGCGTGGGTTCAATTTGAGGGTATCTGAAAAACAGATCAATTACGTTTGCGTCAGAGTACTGCGTTTTGCTTAATCCAGATGTTCTCTCGGTATCTTTACTAGGCGGTGAGTTATTTTGCTCGCTGTCGAATGTATCCCCACCCTGACGGGTAGAACATATTCCCGGCGCCCCTATCAAAGCAGGCACTCGGAAGCACCGAGAATGTTTTCTGGAATTAGTTGGTACTTACTTAAATCGATCAAAATAAATTTCCCCTGTCCAAGTTTATCTGGATCTTCCAACTTCGGGTTAGTTCCTCGTCCATCAAGAATCCGGGCCTTTATTCTACTGAACCAATCACGGACGCTTTCGCCAAATTGAGCATTTTGGCGGTGAATGCGGGAGATGTTACCTGCATTAATGATTTTATGTCAGTAACTTGCGTCTACACTTCAAGCACCGGATTTAATACTGAAAAAATTAATATGGTAAAGTCAACTATAGTGTAGTTGAAATAAAGTAGACAATTGTACCATTCTTCCAATCGTGGCTATTATTAAGTAGCAAATAGAACTAGTTTTAAATGGTCAATTAAATTTAGTTGCGATTACCATTTCTCGTAGTTGAAGCAATTAATCTATATTTCTAAGAGAGGTGACAACAAAAGTATAGTAATAATTATTTGCAATAATTGCAATAAAGAGTCGAGTGTAATAATAATAATCACATTCTCCTAGTCGCTGTGCAGCGCTACGCCTCCCCACAAGGGAAATTAATCACCAGAGGTCAGAGCTAAAATGCGACCATTAGTTAACTTGTCATTGTATCAGTTCGGTGTTTTTAAGTCTGAAATATTACTCAATATTTCGAATTTTTTCCAATTCTTGATGGGTGTGTTGTCAAAGAATAATAAAAAATTATATGCTATGAAGGCAATTTACTGAGAAAAATTGTTAGAACACTCTATTTTGCCTACGGGGCGTCTCCTGAAACTAGGAAAAGTAATTTAATTTACTAAGAAAAGTAGTTTAAGTAACTTGAATTTGCACTAACAGTAACGACAAAATTGTTCAGATCGAATATTAGCTCACACGGTTCTTGAAAGTGAAAGAAGTTTGATTAAAATGGATCCTTTTCGCGAAATATCGACATTTTAATATTTAAAATCTTATAATCACAATAAAAATAATGCTATTCATTGACCTTTTTGAATTTCGCGCTAAATTTTCGTTTCCTCTTAAAATCAGAGATAGAATTAGTTATTTTCACTTCTACGACCAGCTATTCACTTTGTTGATTCCTGAGAGGAAAACAATGTGCCAAATGCATGGGATTTGGTCCATTTTTGCCCTATCTTGCTAATGTCTTCATAAAAACTAATTTTTTCTATATAAGTGTATTTGACAAATAGTTTTTATTTTATAACAACTATTTAATGAAATAATAAAATAATTATTATTCATTAAGAAAATATGGATGATTTTTCTATAAAAAGGAAACTCTATTCTGAGGGTGGCAGTTTGAGCACAAGAGGTAAGCTATCTAGCGTACATAGATTAATATTACTATGCACAGTTCCTCAAATAAAAGAGACTTATGAAACTGCCACACTGTTTTATCTCACTAAGTGATAAGAGGAGCAACAAAAATGATGAGAATCAGTTGAGTGATGCTTATGCAAGTACATCTGATATCTCACGAATGGAAAATCACATGAAATTGAAAACATATGGTGATCTGAGAAACGATTGTGATCAATTTGTTCTCACAGGAAGAAACAACAAATACAGTAAAGACTGTCATAGTACAATCTTTCTTGAACATGTTGAAGAGAGTTTGAAATATATTGACAATAACAATGGCCTAGGATTTTGGTCGGAGAAAAGACTAAAAAATATATCTAAAAAAATTTAATGGAGCCACATAACCACTACGTCCTCGTCGTTGGTCCTGGTTTGAGCTGAAATTGGTTTTTCTTCGTCATTTCCTATCGTTTGAACATGTGGAATTTTGTCACGAAGAGTAATCTCATTTTTCCAATATTTAAATTGATAAAATGTCGATATCTCGCAAAATGGATCAGCTGGTATTTTTATTCTTTCAGATTTTCAACCTATAAATGATGTAGAAAATTCCTATGAACCCCGATTTTAGATCCATTTTAGTCAAACTTCTTCCACCTTTAAGAATAGTGTGAGCTCCAGTTATTTTAAGTACATATATGCCATTTAGTGCAACTAAATAAAGCAGTTACAATTATGAACAAGGTTTATTAAAATGACATGTTCCATGTGGTTTAATTTACTGTAAAAACAGTCATATTTACTGCTTTTCATAGTTTGATTATTCAATGTATTGTTTCAACTAACAGCTACGGAAAAGTAGTCAGTATACCAGAAATTTTTTCAGTAAAAGGGGATCTAAGCATTAAAGCTCTTATTTGAGCTGATTATTACAAAACTAAAGGGTCTTAATTATTAAAGTTGTCAATCATAGAAAAATTACATGTTTATTGGGATACGCTTGAAGAAAGATAAAAAAATGAGACACATACAAGAAAAACCATAGATCCTTTTAGGACGTTTATTTTACAAAACAATCATACGTCAGTACTTAGTTTGATCCTCCAATCTGATAAAAGAAGTACGATTTGTGGATACGCTCGAAATTTTGATGAACAGTGACGATATTTGTCTTCATTTGTTATCTCTGATTCGCATGTGACTCGATCTATTTTTTGTTTTTTTGATAAGAAGGATGTTCAGATCAATTAAGACAATGCAGCATATGAATCATTTTACAGTTTGCTGCCTGGTATCATTTTTCAGTCTGAAGTTTACACAATAAACAAGACTAAAACTGGTATTGAAATAACGGACTATTCTGAAATTATATTAGGAAACCCGAAAAATAATCCCGGATTATTATGGAAATAATATGCGTTCAAAAAAAGCTAGGTAGATGATGATAGAATTAACAAAGGGCTCTCTTACAAAGGAATTAGGAATTGTTTAAAGAAAAAACTAATGGTTAATTTTATTGGCTTAAATTTGACAACTCGGTATACTTATGACTAACAATAAGCAGTTTTATAAGATCGCAGGACATCTTGTAAGACTGTGGGTGAAATAACAATATTTATTTTTCAATAAGTTTCCCTGAGAAAAGGAGAAATATCGACGAAACCTCATGTAGAGATATTGACGAATACGACTTGGCTATACATCAGAAAGTCAATAACAGAAAATATTTTACAACGATCATATTCAAAAGCTATTGCTGGGGGTTTTCGAGGTTTTACTCGTCCATGAGAATAATATATACTCTTTTACCCAATATTGATATTAAACCTTTGAAAGGGGAACAATAAATAATTTTAAAAATAGTTCTCGTTGAAAGTGGATTTAACTATTAAAATCGTAACTGCCGAACGAAAAGCCACCGCTACGTCTTTGTGGTGATACTGTATATATTTCCAGCAAGATAAAATACATAGACGGGCAGATTACTTCAAACAAACAGTTTGAGTATGCGTCTAATCTTCAACTTTGGCTTTTCGGCCTTAAAGTACGATACAATGTTCCAGGCCAAAAACGCGATACGTTCAGAGGTTCGAATAATAATTTTCGTAACTTTTTTTTTAAGGCCCACGATTCCATTCAACTATCTCAAAATTTGCAAGATATTGTTTTAGAATTTGAGGACAAAGTAAAAATAGAATAGAGCATAAACTCAAAGTAAATCCTCACAATTTACTGTGAATATATTGGATGAGCGAACAATTAGAGAATTTTGTAATCCTTCAAACCACAAAATACCTCACATAAAGGAGATTTTTTGGTAGCTGGGGTAGTGAATAGAGGCGTAGGCTAGCCGCTAGGGGTTCGTTTTTCTTCTCCATATTCCATAGCACAGCCACTATAGTCGTTGGAATTGGAAACTCCAGAGGCTCAAGAGACTACGAGTGAAGTGGACAACCCCCCGTTCACCTCTACTCCACTTTCATCGACTAACCGTCCGCCTACTATAGGTGTGGGTAAGAAGAAGCAACCGTGCAACATCTGTGCGATGCTAAGATTAAAGGCTCTGGGACATATAAGAGCAATAAACTCTCCTTAAAGCTAGCTTCCTTAACAAAATTGGCTAAACCGTGTGTTTCCTACAATGAGGTGTTTCTTCTAATGATAATATATAAATGCACTAATTGTATGTTTTCAGATTGCAACCTTTTCAATTTTTTTTTTATGAAAGAAAGAAATCTTGTTAATCATATTGGAATATTGTCATATTTAATTTATAAAATATGTATTAGGATGTTGTACAACACTTGATGGAGTGGCACAGGAGCCCACGGAAAGTAGGCAAAAATGAACTTTTGAAAAGGGTTGAAAAGACTTCATTATCATTGTAGACACATGAAAGTAGTTGTAATCTGATTTTGATAAATATTAAGATTTAACGGGGATGTAGCCACGAAGCTGGTTTGGAACCTGAATGTGGCTTATACCGCATTGTTTCAGACGTTCATCCTTGGGGATTATTCTATCTCGGATCGGCGTTTCAAAATGATAAAGTGTATTTTTACGATTCAAAGCATGACCCTCTCTGCTGATTGCTACATACACTTGCCATATCATCATGTTTATAAGATGACATTTTTTCCTTTTTAAGATTCAACGCTTTAATTCGCACATAGTTGATAATTGTTTACAAAATTTGTATATGTAAGGACATCAATTGTGGGCCACACGCTCTCATTTTCGCATGGAAATAGTAAATACAAAAAGAAATATTAAAGTTACCAGTTGCCTGAATTTCTCTGATACGCAAGGTTTAAATCAAAAGGTGAGCAGTGTGTCTGATTTTAACATGACATTTATCGTAAAAATGAGCTAATCGTTGTATATAGGTAAATTTTTTTACAACGTGAGGAGGATGTAAATTCGATATTGTGAAAAAACTAAACACGAAAAAGAATTACTAAATGGCTCTAGGTTCGAACACTTCTTCTTTATCGATTTACCCGGCTCACTATTGACACTACGCATGGCTCAGTAATGATTTTGAGTGACTCACTGATAACTTTACATTCTCTGAAATACGTGGATCACAAAATCGTAACAGGATCGAGCTAGCATGAATATATTTCCATTCTCTTCTGTTATAACTTTCATTAGTTTACGCAAAAAATTTTCTAACAATGCACAAATTGCTTTTATCTTGAATTGAGAAGCAATGTTGCACTAAGACATTAGTTAATTCTACAGTATCGGAAAGATTGATTGCAGTGCTTTGCGCGTCTACCAATCAAAACGTTTAGAAAATTCCAAACAAAAAAAAAACGGTTAAATCAAACAATGGTTCATCGAATAAATTCAGCTAAAACAGTCAAATAAACAACGAATTATAATTACCTAAAGTGCGGATATGGTCGCGATCGTGAAATATTTCATAATTTCCGCCCTTTAAGTGATTAATTCCTTAATCAATTATATGTTTAGATCGTTTATTTGTTTAAGCTATTTTAGTTGTATTTATTCGATTAATTATTGGCTTTTTATATTAACTAAATCATTGGTTAAACGATTAATTTGTTGAAGCACACCGCACTACTTGATTATGTGCGGTTTCTTTAATTATTGTTCGCTTAAGTACCCTAAAATTTCTTATGTTTATTGCTTTTACTTCTTATTCACTGACTACTAGAACTGCACTCTACTTTCTTGAGCTCTAAAAGCAGCAATGCTCGATGTTCAACTATTATGTTCTCGGTATTGATCAACTGCCAAGGTCTTCGCTCCTTCACTCGCAGATTCTATCCAATACTTTCCGTTATCTTGAAGTCCCTTCTCAGAAAATTCTAGGCTTTAAGAAAAATTTTACACAAATTAAATTCTGAGTTGTCAATTGTAGATGGCAGATACAGATTGTAAAAAGAGCACGATTTATTTTGCAAGAAAAGATTTTTTTGAGTTAATACAGAATTATTACTCATTTCGATATAAACAGAGAAAAAGAGTTTGCTAATCTCACAGAATGTTGACGATATGTATTTTTCTTGGAAGATTACCAAAAATCTTGTGAGATTTGCGGAATTTCCTGTATTATTTGCCAAAAAATTCAGTAAGATTTCCAGAAAATATCCGTAAATCATTAAGATGGATAAAAGATTTGTAAAGATTATAGAAAATTCGATAAGCTCTACGTGAGAAGATATGCCATCATTATTTTTACATAGAAGCCCTGCAACATTGAAAAACTATTTTTATGCGTGTAGTTTTAATTACTTTAAGTTGCTATATTCTGTTTTCTTCTACCAGTAAAAAACTTTCAAAATTTCACTATAATTACTTTCAAGCTTGAGTTAGCGTAAGCAACGTAGTTGGTCCAATTACACTAGTTTACAGCCATTTTGCCCACCATATCTCACTATGATTTTCCCATGTATTTTGGCCCACTCAACACGAAAATCACAGTCGAAAATTGTTGTATAAAAGCGTTTTCGAGTTATCAATGTTCAAAATTTTTTTTTCAATTTTCATAGTTCTCCCTACGTTTTTGAGTATATCTCGAGTTCTAATTGACTGATTTCCCTAAGCGAGCACTCAAATTGAAGGCAATTGAATCATCTACAACTTTCTATTCTGAAGTTTTCAGATTGGCCAAGTAGTTTAGATGCTAGTGATTTTAATAAGTTGGATAATATTTCCGATTTCTATTCTTTCCAGGACGATATGTGAATTGTCGACCTTGCTTTTTGCCAAGAAATACAACTTGTCCAACTTATTAAAATCGCTAGCATCTGAACTACTAGGCCGATATGAAAACTTTAGAATAGAAAGTTGTACATGATTCAGTTGTCTTCAATTTTCGAGCTCGTTTAGGGAAATCGGACAATTGAAACTCGAGATATACTCAAAAACGTCGGAACAACTCTCAAAATTGAAGAAAAAAATTTCGCACATTGATATCTCGAAAACGCTTCCATAAAAAAATTGTTGTGTGTAATTTTTGTGTTCGGTGGGCCAAAATACATTTAAAAAATCATATTAAGATGCGGTGGGCAGAAGAAATTTTTAATTTTGTAACCTAGTGTTATTCATAAGTAATTTTAGGGGATAGTTGACTTTCTGGTATTGTCTACCAACAATGGGATAAATAGGGGTAAGTGGGGTATGGTGTCAGTGCGGAGCACGGTGACTCTGGTAACTACACAGTAAAAAAAATTGTTCAAAATGATACCGAAATCAACATCATTTTGATATGCAACATAAATGATACCGAAATTAAGAGCATTTTGATCGACCGAAATAAATTATCGACTTTTGAGATCAAAATGATCTGATTCAGGATCATGTATCAAATCAAACCAAGATGGCCGCCGCTCTTGGAGTACTGAAGCTCATATGCGAGCTTTTTATGGTTTCTGATCGTGCAGTGTACTTTGAAAAGTAAAAATATTAACAAAATCTGATATTAGAATATATCACCTATTAAGTGTAGTTATCACTTGCATGCGGT
>JAABKJ010008227.1:0-11499 GCA_011634705.1 Andricus grossulariae | reverse complement strand
TAATACTAACACGCTTGTTCTTCAGTCGGTCAACAATAATGTTGATCTTTTCTTTATGTCACTTGAAGAATTCACTAGTGTTGTTCATAAATTTATTGTAAGCACGAACACACTATAAAAATTTGTAAAGGCTGTCTGCGTGCTCACGCTTCAACCGTATTTATAGATACATTTTGTAGCCCCATCATTGGTTCTCTGAACTGTTGGGCTTACTGATTTTCAAATGAATAAATAAATATGTGTCGCTTTTCTGCGAAATTGTCAATTTCAGTTCTTTGGGGCATATTTGGAGCTCGAAAAGGGGGTGGAGGGCTTCATAATTCAAAGCATATCAGCGGAAATTATTCATTGGATATTCGACAAGAAATCCTAATAATCTCTTGCAAGCTAAGTTTAAAACCAGAAATGTGAATCTCATATTTCTTAGAATACGCGTTATCAGAATGGGTAAGCGGTTCTGAATTTTGAGGCCGCACGGTTAAATAATTTTGTCTACTTTTTTGCAGGCGTCATATTCATATTAATATATCGGAGCTTTCTAAGCCAGTTTTTCGAAGAAATGTTAATAATTTGTTTAAAAATCTAAAACAAAAGTACAATAGCATTGACGCTTACTGTTAGCTGTTTCTACGTTTCCGCCACATGCACGTAGACCCTTGGCAAACAAGAGGAGGCAGACACCCTGCTGTGAGTCGAATTATCCAGAACGAATTACCCTTTTATTGTTATGAGATTGAGGCTGGTTAAAAAAACTGACATTATGAAAGCATGAATTCATTTAATTTTAATTAGCAGAATCAATTAATGTACATAATTAGAAAAAAAGTGAAAAAAAGATTCATGAAAATCGGGTGATATTTGCAGTAAAAATGTAAATCTTCAGGTAATAAATAATTGATATGCATATCAGCTCCTGAATTCCGCTTTTGTACCTGCTCATCATTGAGATACAGAGAAAGCAGTATGGAAATGTATCCATTGTTAATCCTTAGGTGTGTGGTATGTGTAAATACTTCTTGTCTGTACTGTGCAGTGTGCAATTAGAAAACAATACGCGATCGAGAGTCATTGTATGAAAAAATTTCGCAGAATGCTATGTTTTCATAAATTGTAAATGGAATAGTTTTTGAATGTTATTCTACATTGTTAATGTTTCATTAAATAAACTTTATGCCTGAATATATATTTTAGCATATGAATCCAACCGAAAGCGTATTCGCTACAAAAAATCAGCAAAGTAAAATGAAATGAATTTGTGAAACCAAAGTTAGTCAAGTCTGCATTGAAGAAGAATTTTGAAGGAAGGTATTTCTCACATCCTTATCCTAAATTAGAATGTATTAGTTTTATACAAAATTTTACATAAAACATCAAATTAAATCTCCACGTTGTGAGACCTATCAGTGAATCAGTTAGGTCAGTTCAGTTACCGTAATTCTAGGAAGTGAATTAATCAACTAATGCACTCACCTGCTGTTTAGTGATGTAGATAGGTTTATTTAAAATTATCCACGTAGCTGTTTCATGACAGGCTGGCAAGGTGGTTGATCCATCGTATGTCATGTAATGATTCGTGTCCGGTAGAAGCTCGCGCACGACGAAACGTTTAATGCCCATAGAATCCCCTGTGCAATTTGTTTAGAACGATAATATTAGTCTCATGCGTTACATATTGGCATTATTATATATTTGCCTAAATAAATAAATCAAACAAGTTATCACATAATAGTACGATTTACTTTGAAAATAAGTTCAAGAATATTGATAAGCGAGATTATTTGGGAAATTATAAAGCAATTAAAATTCAAACTTGAAATTGTTCAATATATATACACGTCCACAGGTTGCAGATAGAGAATACCAAGGGATTCTGCTGCATATGGTTACAATAATTAAGAAGCAATAGCGGACAATTGTCCAGGGAGGTTCCCAAAGGAAAAACAGGGCGACATCGCCGAGTATGCCATCTTATCGTTGCATACGGGCTCTACAAGGATGGACGAACCCTTTCCCTAGCTGCTCATGGAAACAACGATGGCACCAACAAACCACAAAAAAGTTTTACATGCGGTTCCAAACGATCGAACGCGTGGAGCATCGGTCGGCAAACAGTGCCGATCACCCTAGAGTTCGAGGTGCTAAAAATAATTTGTATGGAAACGCGAGGACGAACCGGCGAAACACTCACAAAAGAGTGGACGGATGATCTCAAGACTTGCGGGATTTCTACGATGTCAGCATTATCCCTGTTCATGAAGGCTTCACGGCGCATATATGCACACTCCGTGCTGCCAGAAACAGCCGGAGAAATAGCACGTTTTTTAACAGTCTTTGCAAAATTAAGGTGCCTACCTCTCGAAAAATGGATATGAACGTAGAATGCTTCCCCAACCGCTGCCTGAACAAGCCGCAAAGGAAGAAGAGGAAGCGAAATTAAGACCAACCCCGGAAAGCAGGCACCCCCTGAGAGATAAGAACGATTTTAGGACAAGAAAGAACATTAATATAGAGGTTCCTCCTAAGCTCCAAGATCTACAATTGTTCAGTTTATGGTGCGACGAGGGCTTTGGCTAATAGAAATTGGAGGCCAAAACAGACGATGGATCATTAGACTCTTGCATCAACAGAACAAGAAGATTGGATGAGCAAGAGAGAATGTGTCCCGTACTCAGTGTGTGATTGACTACATAACATCTACGAGCTAAGAATCTACCATCATATACTGAACAAGTTGAACCTGCTGACAATCGAGCAGCACATTTTTAACAAAATAAGTGCACTACGTGACGCAAGGAGAAGAATACAGAAGACGACGGGATGTGTCAGTGAGAATCAATAGTTTCTCGACGACCTATCGCGCCCCTTCAGCGATCTTCCTATCAAAAATTCGTTCAAGCAGTTAGGACGCACTACACTCTCAAGGAAGGAAGGTGACTTGTCCAACCCAGAGCCCTACAGGCAAATAACTTATCTGAGCATGCTGTATAAGGTTTCCATAGCTATCCTAAGCGGCAGGATTGTTAGAAAAATTGGGCCTGGATGGAAAAAGATGTACGAGAAACGTGGCTCGAAAAAAGGTGCAGCAAGTTGCCGAGAAAATCTATTAATTGACAGGTGCGTCATCAAAGACTCAGCAGTGCACCAGCGCTGCCTATCGATAGCCTGGATTGACTATGGGAAAGCTTTCAATTCAACCTCCCATAGTCTTATCACCTGTCTGTTAAAAAGCTTGAAGGTTCATCCACACATAATAAGGTGTATAGAGAGATTGATGCCCATTTGCAAAACTAGATTCACTATCTCATCTGGGAATTATCATGTGACAACGGACAGCGTCACCTGCCAGAGGGGCATCATTCAGGCCGACACGATGAGCCAAGGTCACTCTTCTATTTGATATAAATGATCTAAAGATCTATGCTTTTAGTTCAAGACAATTTCAGAGTGCTTTAAATATCATCAAGGGGTACACAAGAGAGATTGGTATTGACTTCGGATAGAACAAGTTGTCAGGAAACACGAGGTGATTGACAAAGGAGCGTTCCCTTACAAAGCCGCAGAGCAGGCGGCCGAGACCCTTGGCCTAAATTTTATCATCAGAAGTGAGGGAAGTGCATTACTTCATCTAGATGCTTCAGTTCTAAAAGCCCAAGTGAAGAGAGCAGAGGTGGCATGATTCCGTCAACAGCTTCTCAAAAGGAAAATGCACGGTAACTTTCACAGAAATGTATAAGATCAGCCCTTGTCAAAGGAGCAAACTTTTGCTTTCCTCAGATTATCAGGACTTAATTCAGGTTCAGAGTTTCATTTTCGCGTGCCAGGACAATATCATTCCCACCTTAGTTTACGGTCTCCGTATTTTATGTCAAGAAGTTCATAGCTATAGATGTAGAGCGTGTCATGTACACCCTGATTAGCTAGAACATAAATTAAGCAGGTGTTATAATACGGGAACAACGTATCTCTACAGACATGATGCGGCTTAAGACTGCTTGACTGCGTGTGTGTGTTAATTCCCATTAGAGTAGGAGAAAGAGTGACAAGCAGTCAGCATATTTTTACCATACTCGATGAAAACATCGACTCAAGCCGATCGAATTTAGAACTAGAAAGCACAAACTTGACAGAAAATTTTAAAAAATTTCAAATTAACGTTTTCAATAAACAGAAAGTCAAAATCAACAGGTTTCTAAGATTTCAGATATCTCAAATTTTTCTGAAAATGCCTAAAATTGGAATGTGTCTCATCAACGGAATGAGATACGCAAAAAAAAATGAAATTTTTGGATTCAATTCCATAGTACAATCATATCTCACTATAAGGCTAGCCTTAGGTCTCTGAACCCGGCACAGTATGGCAAAGCAGCGTCCAGAGAAGTTCGATGTGAACAACTGCTGATACAGCACTCACTATATGAGTGCATAGGCTGTCCAGGGACCTCAGGGGAGGAGAAAGAAGCAGTCAAGGGTGAAGGTGGCCAAATATTGAGGGTCCTTATAGCGATGTATAAGTGTATATGATTCATAATGATAAAATATTATACATTATTAATAGTATCCTAAATAAATATAAATAAGTAATTATAGAAATTTGTTCAGACTGGTTATTGATAATGAAAAATTGGAGGCCTTCACCAGTATACATGTTAAATTTATTTTTGATAATAAAGCATCAACGCATTTCAAATTTGTTTTCAATTCCTTTTCAAGATGCGAATAATCCAACATAAATCATAAATCACATCATAGGTGTGATTTACCGCGGTTCTACTGCAAGGCGGTATCATGTTTAAATGGCAGTTCCTGCCAGAGGGACCCTGCGGTGGTTGTTCAATCCTTTTTTTAGTTATACATTTTTCCGAAAATTTTTGTATTTTAGCATCTGGAAAGTAATGTTAATAATTTGAATGAATATTGTGAGGCAGCGACGCGGCAAGATAAAAAATGCTCGAGAAGTGCGTAACCGTCGGGTATGGTAAAAATCTCATGAATTCTGTAAACTTCTACCATTTATATTTGACAGTCTCAAACATCTGCAGATAGCTCTGGTCACTTGGAATTATCACATTTTAAAGTCATTCTTTCCCTCTCTTTGTAAGGCCCGGGTCTCCTTTGCGGTTTGCCGGGTTTATGGGTTGGCCCGCAGAACTGCAATCAACACGACAACCCGCATTCAACCTGCAGAACCCGCCATCGCGCAATAAAGTCGCAATCAACTGAAAACCCTCAAAATGTCCGTAAATATAAGATTGACCAAACTAAACCCCTCTATTTGGTTATCGTAGCCCCGGATTGAAACCCTTATAGTTTCGGTCAGGTGTACGTCTGTCCATCCGCCGCCATTTTTTCCTACTAAAACCAAAAGATTGGCACTCAGAAAAGGGCATGAGCCTAAAGTTTAGAACTCCGAAGGGCATAAATGCCGATTGAGTATGCGGAAGTGTGTCAAAATTGGAATGCAAAATTTGACCCTGACACACACGTTTCCACAGAGCAAGTCAAATAAAAGCTTGTAAAAATGCGTAGCGTTATACCAATCAAGTGAACATTTTTTTTCAAGTAATAATTATTGTAAAATTCGTAAATGCGATTTGATTGCAGGTTTATTGCGAGTTTTGCGAGTTGGCAGGCTGAATTCAAATTGCCAAGTTAAATGTGGGTCGCCGGTCAACCCGCAAACCCGGGTCGGGTTACTTTTTTGTTTGCAAAGCCCTATAAATAACCTACCGACATAAGGTACGAGGTACGTCGTACTTCATTTGTCACTCATCCCATCAAATCCATACAATTTGGTGAAAGTTGTTAAAAAATGTTTCTCTCCGCGTATTCTTAGAAAACACATGATGTATACTATATAACGTTTACAATTAATTTTACGGCCCGATAAAAAAGTAGGATGTACGACGATCCAGACTAGTCAATTCTTACGTATTTTTGGATCGCTGAATCCCAATCCGAAGTCGAAACGCTGAAGTTAGCTTTCATTTTCTTCCTAACCTCCAAAGAACTCTTTTTTGTACATTTCACAGCCTCACAAAAAAATGTAGGACTCCTTGCGGACCAAACTAGTCAATTTTCACGTGTTTAGGGTCGCTGAATCCGAATCCTGAGTCGGAATTTCGTAGTTAGCTGTCATTTTCTTCCTAAACTCAAAATTTCTAAACGTCAACAAACACATTTTTCGTACATTTCACAGCCCTGCTCAAAAAATTAGAAGTTCCGACAAACCAGACTAGTCAATTCTTACATTATTTGGGTCGCTGAATCCGAGCATCCGAAGACAAAATTTTAAAGTTAGCTCTTCTTTTCTTCCTAACGGCAAAAAATGAACGAAACAAGTGTTTCTTCAGGTTAGGAAGTTTTTAGGTTAGAATTTTTTGAGGTAAGGAAGAAAACAAGAGCTAACTTCAGAATTCCGACTGCGAATTCGGATTCAGCGACCCTAACTATGTGAGAGTTGACTAGTCTTGTCCGCCAGAACTTCTACTTTTTTTATGGATCTGTGAAATTTACAAAAAAAGTTTTTGTTGAGGTGAGGAAAAAAACAAGACCCAACTTCGGCATTTCGACTTCGGCATTTTGACTGCGGCATTCCGACTTCAGCATTCCGAATTCGGCATTTCAAATTCGGATTTCGATTCAGCGACCCAAAATACGTATGAATTGACTAGTTTGGTCCGTCGGACATCCTACATTCTTTGTGGGATTGTGTTATACGTTTGCAGGTATACTTAAAATTTTATATATAAAACTATTTATAAATTGATTTATAATATATTTTACCTCCGTGGACTATCTTGTCCAGCTGCTCGGTAAATAACCTCAGGCCAGGGTTTGAGAGGTCACCCACCTGAAAGAAAGATCGAAGAATCCATGAAATATCGTTTAGAACAATTCTCCCAACGCATGCTAATCATAGGAACATCCTATGTAACCTCAAGATGAAACACGTACTTGTAAAAGGAGGGACACTACCACAATGCCTTGCGCCCGGTGCAAGGCATCTGAAAAATTGGCGTAGAGCTGAGAGTTGAAGCCGAAAATTTGAATCTGAAAGTCAATATTACTGTCAGTTATTAAATACTTATTAACAATTTCAAATTACAAATCTGAAAAGCCTTTAAAATAAAAAGGTAAATATTATCTTCTATGTTAAGCAGTAAGTATTCTAAAATGAAACATTTAATACTGGCTCAGTTTTTAGTTAAAACGTGATTGCTTTCTATGTGAAAATTTTAGAATTATACATTTAACGTCAAAATGGAAACCTTTTAACAGCCAGACGATTTAAATGTTAAAATAATGCAAATTTAGGCAGCGAAGTAATTTTTTCAGCAGCCGTATTACTTGTTACGAATTATCTCCCATAAAACACGATGATTTTTACAATTATTTCTCAAAAGAGCTTCATCACGGATGAAAATATAGCAAATATGATTTCTTACGTATATATACAAATCTGTTGAATCTGAATGAAATTTTCTCGTAATTGATTTTATGAAATATTTGAACAAATAAAAAAACGCGTTTCGTACAATAGGCTATATTTTAAAGAAGACACTGGGATCTTACAATCTCTTCAGTAACAAAATTAGTTTCAAATATTTCTTGCAAAGTTTGCAGGAACGAGAAATGGGAAGCAATGCATCTTTACATTACTCTTGGTTGAAATAGCCTAAGCAATATGCAATTCAGTTCACAGGAAAATTGATAAATGATATTCTACAGTAACTTTTATAGCTCAAATGTCTATAGCTCAAAGAATAAATTTAGAATGATGTTAAATTACAGAAAGAAGATGATAAATTGAGAAAATTAAAAGATAGGCATTTATGCAAGAAAATGAATTAAAAACTATAAATTGGTATAATATCTTCTATACTTGATATAAGGTCTAGAAATAATTTTTGAGTTGCAGAGTTAACCACTCGATTCTGGAAGGTACAACAGATAGCAAGATTTGAAAATATTTTAAGGGATTTTAAAAATCAACTAGGAATTTCACAGGATTTCAAAAATTTTACAACATTTAAAAGATGTTAAGAGTTCTAGGGTTTTAAGAGATTTTATGGAATTGTAAATAATTTCAAAAGATTTGAGAGGATTTCCATGATTCAACAGAATTTCATACATCATCGTTCACGAGCATAATACTACCAGGGGGCAATTACGTAACTTTCCCACATGCCACATCCCACTATTTCCCTGTAAAATTTTTTGAAAATTCACGCCACACGTCACCTTCGTATTCTCAAACATCACTTACTGCGAAAAATCATGAGGTTAGGGTTCGCAGTATGTTTATATTCGCTATCCACGAGAGTGACTTGGAATTCGTCCTCGAGGAATTCCTGAAGGACTCGGCTTTGCAAATAATTTTTTTCATCAAGGTTTAGTAAATGATTAAAAAATGCAGATTATGGTGAGGTTTAAATGTTTATTTACATACGTGATCTTCTTGGACGATTTATTTTTGCCCAATTCTTCATATTTTCAAGAAAAACTGAAAAACCTAAAGAGGCAAAAAGAAGTTAAGTCCTATAGATATGAAAATATTTTCATTGAATTTGCTAGAAGAAGAAATAACATGGAAAGAGATTGATTGCGTCGGTATTGCTCGAAGCAGGATTTCAATAAAGTTTTATGAATTTCCTTCTTACATGTAGCACCGTTCTAATGTTTGCTTATTACTAGTAACCATTTAATCACTCTGAATGAGATTATATGAGATTGAACAAGGTCGTTTTGAAATTCTATAAAATTACTACGATTTCAACTGAAAATTTTAGAGTTTCAAGCGCTTGTAATATTATTTATTGTTCAATTATGAAGATTCATTGTCGAATCGTTTCGTTTTAAAGGCACTTTAAAAATATCTTCTTCCAGAATTTACACTCGTTAATAACCAGGAAAAAAGAATCGATTGAATGGAAAATATTAGAATCAAATAATTTAAGAATGCCGATTCACGGAAACTACGGTCTATCGGTTTGTGGAATTTTTTATCCGTCTTATGAATTTATTCATTTCAACCGGTCACCACAGAGCCACCACTGATTCAGGCAAATTACGTTAAATTATTATTATTGTTTAATCGGAACCATCAGCACGATCTTTACTGGCAGAGTTTCTTATATTCCAGGCTCGCTTCATGGTGGTGATTCCAAACTTAACCCATTCCGCTCTATGCGCCGCGGCACCGCACGTTCGTTTGCCTTGCGATCTAACTACGTAGTACCATCCTCCCTCCGGGTAGATAAGTGAAAGTTACTAAGGAGAAAACATGGTTGCCACAGATTTCTGGAGCGCAGTGTTAATTTGAAAATACATTTAGCCATTAATTAATAAAGTTGACGTGTCATACTGTTGATTCAGATAGGGGGAGGGGGTGGTATTTTAATATTATCATTGTTAATTAATCAACACGGATCTTATTTTTGTACAATTCAGAATTCGTTCATACTGAAGATTTTTTTTCGACGGAAATGACTATAAGAATGCTCGAGTGCGTGATCTCGCACCCCCTCCACCATCGTTCCGCGTCGTGCCACGTCATGCGCGCGCCACATCGCTTCGTCGCTCCACGTCCCTTCCACCATCATGCTATTTCGCAACGCAACCCCACCCCCTTGATCGCATCCGGTGTAAAGGAAGAGGGGACAGCTGGGGTCTCAGGGCCCCTGGTACGGTCAGGGCCCCTCCGCTTCTCCTTTTCCTATTACTTTTCCGTTTGTCTGTAAGCATAGTCTCTAAACTAGCAATTTAAAAATAGTATTATTAGCATCCACGTATTTTTTCGATTCCAATATCACATTACGTGTCCGTGAAAGTTGAGAAATTGAAGGATTTTAATTCATCATTTAGTTTAAAAATGATTTTTATTTTTAAACTTGTTACAAATCAAATTTGCAGCCTTCATACACAAATTCCATGTACTTTTATTCGGAAAAAGTCATACATTATATTGCACTTGTATATATTATATCATAGAATATATTTTCACTTTTTCCTTTATTTACTTTTTTCTCGCTCACGTATCACTTCTTCGACATGCCACATATCTGTCCGAAACGTTGCATAATATCACATTTCATTCGAAAGAAAAATCTTTTGCTGTAACCTTACAGCGAGAAAGATTATAAGGAAGATACCAGATAAATAAGTAAAAAAAAAATCGAAAATATTAACTCCAACATTGCAGCTGGGACAGACCAAATATTATTTTTCAATTAATTGTTTATAAGGCCATGGTTAAAAAATTATTCCAATTAAAAGAAAATTTATGAGACAAAGTGTTTGCTTTATATCTAATTTCGAAAACACGTTAAAAAACGAAAGATATATCACATATCTGTATTTGTTTATAAAATTCGTTATTAACAAAAAAAAATGATTGACCTTTTTGCAAAGAAAGAAAAGTATTTGTTCTCAAAGTCATTTCCCCAAAATTGTTTACAAAAGTTATAGCATCGACCTTGTACAATGTACACAAAGTCTTTCATTAGGAAGTTCATAAAATTGTACACGTAGTTGTTAAAAAAGGATCATTTTTAACACTCATATATTAACACAAGTTTTAGTGCAAGTTCAATTGTTTTATAACGATCTTACTTGAAGCCGGGTCGTTGCATAAAGAATTTGTTATAGCATAAAAGTTTTGTTTTTCCATGAACTTTCCGAAAATAATTTTTCAACATTTTTATCTTCAAAAAAATGTGACTGCTTCGAAAAATTGTTTAACAAATTATCGCACCAGATTTCGAAAAAGTAAACTCGATATTCATGATCAGGGGACTTTTGCGGAGTTTTTAAGCCAAAGTTACTGCGTCGCACTTTTAGTGCATATAGAAGTCTCACAGGTTACTCGATTATATTTGAAGATTAAGAAACAAACAAAAAACATTCACGATTTTTCCAAAACTGTGCGATTAAAAAAATGTTTTACTCCATTTCCATATATTCTATTTCTCGCATGAAATGCTGCTATAATCGGTGATAATGTATTTACTTTCAAAATAAGTGAATTTTCAAGTGTAATATTTTTCAAGTGCCTTGGAGGAATGCAACTCCTTTTTTATGCTTCAAACATAAAATGCTATCATAAGCAATAAAAATATTGCGACTCTTGGAATTCGTGTATTTTCACCGAAATTTTGTAACATTAGTGCTCGAATTGTGGTAGGTCCCACATCATTTAGAGGGATGAAACTTTCTTATGGTGCTTCTGACATAAAATGCAGCCATAATCGGTGAAAATATTTTTCTTTAAAAATAATTGTATTGTTACAGAACATTTACAAAAAACTTTGAAACACATAAACTTTTTCATAATATATCAAAAGAAAGGGACATAACCCGAGTCGAAGTTTTCAATTTCGTTTGAATTTCTATTTTCGAGACTGAGCCGAAAATGAAACGAAACCGAAAAGAAAATGAAACGAAAGTTCTGTCAAGCCTGGCAATGGAGATTTCACTCTCGCCTCACTCTCGAAACTTGCG
>JAABKJ010008226.1:0-11500 GCA_011634705.1 Andricus grossulariae | reverse complement strand
TTTCACTAATGTCACTATTTTGAAAAATGCCACTAATGCCAATATTTAAAAAAATACCATTAATTTCTCTATTTTTTGGAAAATGTCACTGATGCTAAAATTAAAAAAAAAATACCATTCATTCCTCTATTTTTTTTTAAATGTCACTAATGTCACTATTTATAAAAAAAACACCACTAATGCCAATATTAAAAAAAAATACTATCAATCCCACTATTTATTTAAATGCCACTCATTCCCATATTTAAAAAAAATACCATTAATTCCTCTATTTTTTAGAAAATGTCACTAATGCCACTATTTAGAAAAAATGTCACTAACACCAATATTTTAAAAAATACCAATAATCCCACCTTTTTTTTTAATTTCACTAATGTCACTATTTTGAAAAAATGCCACTAATGTCAATATTTAAAAAAATACCATTAATTCCTTTTTTTTTAAGTCACTAATGTCACTATTTAGAAAAACATGTCACTAATGCCAATATTGAAAAAATATCAATTATCCCACCTTTTTTTTAAATTTCACTAATGTCACTATTTTGAAAAAATGCCACTAATGAAAATATTTTTAAAAAATGCCATTAATTCCTTTTTTTTAAGTCACTAATGTCACTATTTAGAAAAACATGCCACTAATGCCAATATTTAAAAAAATATCAATTATCCCACCTTTTTTTTAAATTTCACTAATGTCACTATTTTGAAAAATGCCACTAATGCCAATATTTAGAAAAAAATACAATTATTTCCTTAATTTAAAAAAAATGTCACTATTTATAACAAATGCCACTAATGCCAATATTAAAAAACTACTATTAATCCCACTATATATTTAAATGCCATTCATTCCAATATTTAAAAAAAATTCGATTAATTCCTATATTTTTTAGAAAATGTCACTAATGCCACTATTTTGAAAAAATGTCACTAATGCCAATATTAAAAAAATACCATTAATTACTCTATTTTTTAATTTCACTAATGTCACTATTTTGAAAAATGCCACTAATGCCAATATTTAAAAAAATACCATTAATTTCTCTATTTTTTTGAAAATGTCACTGATGCTAACATTTAGAAAAAATGTCACTAATGCCAATATTTTAAAAAATACCAATAATCCCACCTTTTTTTTAAATTTCACTAATGTCACTATTTTGAAAAAATGCCACTAATGTCAATATTTAAAAAAATACCATTAATTCCTTTATTTTTTTTAAAGTCACTAATGTCACAATTTAGAAGAAAATGCCACTAATGCCAATATTAAAAAAATATTAATAATCCCACTATTTTTTTTAATGTGACTAATGTGTGTGACTAATGTGTGTGTCTATATTTGAAAGAAATGTCACTATTTAAAAAAAAATTCTATCAATACTAATGCCACTGTTTTGAAAAATGCCAATATTAAAAAAAAATACCACTAATGCCACTATTTAAAAAAATAAAATTATTGCCACTATTTTAAAAAATGGTCACTTGAGTCACTATTTTGAAAAAATGCCACCAATTCCACTATTTTTTTTAAATGTCACTAATGTGATTACTTTGAGAAAAATGCCACTATTTTGAAAAAAGCTACTAATGCCACTTAAAAAAATGTTATTATTTTTTCAAAAATGTCACTAATGCCAGTTTTTCAAAAAAAAAATACCACTATTTAAAAAAATTTAATTATTTTGAAAAAAATGCCACTATAAAAAAATACCAATTATCCCACTATTAAAAAAACTTTCGCTAATGTCACTATTTTGAAAAAATAAGTACCAATATTTAAAAAAATGTCATTATTTAAAAAGTTACTTTTGTCACTATTTTTGAAAAATTCCAGTATTTTGAAAAATGTTATTATTTTGAAAAACGTTACTATTTTGAAAAAATATCAACAATACGACTTTTTTTGTTAATGTCGCTAGTGTGATTATTTTTACAGAAATGTCACTATTTTGAAAAAAATGCAACTAGTGCCAATATTTAAAATAAAAAAACCATTAATCTCATTATTTTGATAAAATTGTCACTCATGCGACTTTTTTGAAAAAATTCTACTAATGCCACTGTTTTGAAAAATGGCAATATTTAAAAAAAAAACCGCTAATGCCACTTTTTAAAAAAATAAAATTATTCCCACTACTTTAAAAAATTGTCACTTAAGTCACTATTTTAAAAAAATGCCACCAATGTCATTATTTTTTTTAAATGTCACTAATGTGATTATTTTGACAGAAATGCCACTATTGTGAAAAAAATGCAACTAGTGCCAATATTTTAAATAAAAAAACAATTAATCCCATTATTTTGACAAAATTGTCACTCATGCGACTTTTTTGAAAAATGCTACTAATGCCACTGTTTTGAAAAATGCCAATATTAAAAAAAACCACCAATGCCACTATTTTAAAAAATAAAATTATTCCCTATATTTTAAAAAATTGTTGCTCAAGTCACTATTTTTAAAAAATGCCACCAATGCCACTATTTTTTTTAAATGTCACTAATGTGATTATTTTGACAGAAATGCCACTATTTTGAAAAAAAATGCAACTAGTGCCAATATTTAAAATGAAAAAACCATTAATCCCATTATTTTGACAAAATTGTCACTCATGCGACTATTTTGAAAAAATGCTACTAATGCCACTGTTTTGAAAAATGACAATATTTTTTAAAGAATACCACTAATGTCACTATTTAAAAAAATGAAATCATTCCCACTAATGCCACTATTTTGAAAAAATATCGAAAAATTGGCTCAAAAGTGTTATTTACCTCTTTTTTTTATCTCTGAGGTGAGTCCAAATCTTGAAAGTTGAGTTTTTGAAATTAATTAAATTTTTTTTTTAGATTAATTTGAGGCATGGGATGAAAGGAGTACCTTTGGAAGTCTCTCGAGAAACTTGCACAGCCTGTGCTGGCAGCATGATTCTAGAAATGGCTGCTCTTTCAAGACTGACAGGAGAGTTAATTTTCGAGGTAAAGTTATAAGATTAATTTTACATCTCTCTTAAATTTTATTTTTTCAAACCAATTTGTTTTTTTAGTTGGTCCCTCGTTTTTATTACACATTATTCGTGGAAAATACTCTTTAATTCCTTTCAATTCATTTAAATTTCTTTAAGTTTATATTAAATTTCTTTGAATTCTTTAAATTCTGTGTATTCTTTTTCATTCTTTTGAATTCCTCTGAATTCACTTAAATTACTTTCAATTTCCTTGAATTCTTTCAATTCTGTGTATTCTTTTGAGTTCTTTTGAATTTCTTTGGATTCACTTAAATTACCTTAAATTTATATGAAATTTTTTTGAATTCTTTTGAATTCGGTCAAATCTGTGTATTCTTTTGAGTTCTTTTGAATTTCTTTTGATTCACTTAAATCAGCTTAAATTTATATTAAATTTCTTTGGATTCTTTTACATTTTGTAAATTTTGTGTATTCTTTTGAGTTCCTTTGAATTCCTTTGAATTCACTTAAATTATTAAAAAAAAATTAATTTGTAATAAATTTTTAATTACTAAAAATTACTAAAATTTCCTTGAATTTTTCAATTCTGTGGATTCTTTTGAGTTCTTTTGAATTTCTTTTGATTCACTTAAATCAGCTTGAATTTATATTAAATTTCTTTGGATTCTTTTACATTTTGTAAATTTTGTGTATTCTTTTGAGTTCCTTTGAATTGCTTGGAATGCTTTTCAACTCTTTCGAATCCTTTTGAATTCTTTCTTTTAACTTCTTTGAAATCTACTGAATTCCTCCGAATCTGAATTCTCGGAATAAAAAGAATTCAGAAGAATTGAAGGATTTCAGAGAAGTCAGGAAATTATAATTTTTTAATGTTCCGGTATTGACCAGATATTTATAAATAAATATTTCATGTTAATTCTTTTTTGTTTACCAGTCTTGTATCAATATATTTTTTAAATATTTATTTTAATCTTGAGTTTATTATATTGATATAAGACCAGTGAACAAAAGAGAATTAACATCCAATATTTAATTTATGAAATTTTTTGAATTCAGTTAATTCAGAATATTAAAGGAATTAAGGGAATTTAGGAAATTCAGAATGTTCATGAGATTCAGAGAATTCAAGGAATTCAGAATATTTAAGGAATTAAAGGAATTCAGGAGATTTAGAAAATTCAGAATATAGAGGGGATTCAGAGATTTTTAAAGTATTCAGGGAATTCAAAAAATTCAAAGAATTAAAATAATTCAGAATATTCCAGGAATTCCAAAATTTAAAATATTTTTCAGAAATTCAGGGGATTAAAATAATTGAAGGAATTCAGGATATTCAAGGAATTCAGAATATTCCAGGAATCCAAGAAATTCCGAGAATTCTAGGATTTCAGGGGATTAAGAGAATTAAAGGAATTCAGAGAATTCACCGAATTCAGGATTTTCGAAGAATTCATAGATTTCAGGGATTTCAGAGAATTTTAAGAATTCAGATATTTCAAAGAATTTCAGGAATTCAGAATATTCAATGAATTCAGAAAACTTAGAATATTCTAGGAAATTCTGAGAATTTAAAGGATTTCAGAGCATTTAGGGAATTCAAGGAATTTAAAGAATTTGAGGAATTCCGAATATTAAAAAAATCCAGGAAATTCCAAATATTCCAGGATTTCAGGGAATTGAGAGAAATTAGGGATTTTAGACAAGTTCAGAAATTCAGGGAATTCCGGATATTCAAAAATGGTTGGGAATTCAGGGAATTTCAGAGCATTTAAGGAATTCATGCAATTTAGAGAATTTATGGAATTCGGAATATTAAAGGAATTCAGGATTTCGCGAATTTAGAGAAATCAAGGATTTCAGAGAATTAAAGGAATTGGTAGATTTTGATAAATTCAGGGAATTCCGAATATTTAAGGAATTCAAGAAATTGAGGTAATTCGAAGAATTCGGAGAATTCAAGGAATTTAGGAATTTCAGAATACTCAGAAATTCAGGAAATTCGGAGAAATCAAGGATTTTAGAGAAGTTTATAGATTCCAGAGTATTTCAAAGCATTTATGAACTTAAAAAAAGTAAAAGAATTCATCTAATTCCAGGAATTCCGAATATTCGAAGAATTCAGGAAATTTCAAATATTCCAGGCTTTCAGGGAATTCAGAAAAATTAGGGATTTTATAAAAGTCCAGGAATTCCGGATATTCAGATTGTTGGGAATTCAAGGAATTTCAGAGCATTTAAGGAATTCATGAGATTTAGAGAATTTATGGAATTCGGAATATTTAAAGAATTCAGGAAATCGAGAGAAATCAAGGATTTCGCGAATTCAGAGAAATCAAGGATTTCAGAGAATTCAAGGAATTGGGAGATATTCATGAATTCAGGGAATTCCGAATATTTAAGGAATTCAGAAAATTGAGGTAATTCGAAGAATTCAAGGAATTCAGGGAATTCAGAATACTCAGAAATTCAGAATATTTAAGGAATTCCGAAAATTCAGAGAAATCAAGGTATCCAGGAATTCAGAGAATTTCATTAATTCTTGATAATGAAGTAATTTCAGGATTTCAGAATATTCGAGGAGTTCAGGGTATTTCAAAGCATTTATGAACTTAAAAAAATCCAGAGAATTCATCTAATTCCAGGGATTCCGAATATTCAAAGAATTCAGGAAATTTCAAATATTCCAGAATTTCAGGGAATTCAGAGAAATTAGGGATTTCATCAAAGTCCAGGAGTTCAGAGAATTCCGGATAATCCAAGATTTAGAGAATTTATGGAATTCAGAATATTTAAAGAATTCAGGAAATCGAGAGAAATCAAAGGTTTCATAGAATTCAAGGAATTGGGAGATATTCATGAATTCAGGGATTTCCGAATTTTTAATAAATTCAGAAAATGGAGGGAATTCGAAGAATTCAAGAAACTCGGGGGATTCAAAATATTCAGGAAATTCGGAGAAATCAAGGAATTCAGAGAATTTACGGAATTCAGAGAAATTAAGGAATTCAGGATATTCAAGGAATTTGAGGAATTCAGAATATTAAAGGAATTCAGAGAATTCTGTAAATTCAGAGAAATGAAGGATTTGAGGACTTCAGGGAATTCCAGGAATTCAGAGAATTTCAGGAATTCAAAGAATTTCAGGAATTCAGGATATTGAAAGATATTTAATTAATTTAAGGAATAAGGGAATTCAGAGAGTTTCAGGAATTCAGAATATTCCAGGAATTCAGAATATTTAAGGAATTCAGAAAATTCAGAGAAATCAAGGTATCCAGGAATTCAGAGAATTCCATGAATTCTTAATAATCAAGGAATTTCAGGATTTCAGAATATTCGAGGAATTCAGAGAAATCAAGCAATTTCGTCATTATTAGTGAAAAATGAATCTTCTTCGTTGTAAATTAAAAAAAAAAATTAATCTTGAAAAATAAAAAAAATATGTAAAAAATTAATCTTCTTAGTTCAAAATACATATTTTTTGTTGAAAAATCAACTATTTTGTTAAAAACTAATTTTTTTTGCTCAAATTTAATTTTTTTAACTAAATATTAAACTGTTACACTTTTGGTTGAAAATTGATCTTTTTTAGTTGAAAATTTAATTTTTTGGCTTTAAAATTCATATTTTTTATTGACAATTCGTCTTTTTTAGAAAAAAAATTAATCACCTTGGTTGAAACTTGAACATTTATTTCCTTGGTTGAATATTTAATTATTTTGTTGAAAATTTCATTTTTTCGTCATTCAAAATTAATCTTTTTAATTGGAAATTATACTATTTCACTTTTAGTTGAGAGTTGATCTTTTTAGTTGAAAATTGAACTTTTGTCTTTAAAATTGATGTATTTTGTTGAAAATTTTTTGTTGGAAAATTCGTTTTTTGGTTGAAAATTTATAATTTCATTTGAAAATTAATTTCTTTGTTTGAATATTTAATTTTTTGTTTGAAAATTTTTTTCATTGGTTGGAAATTAATCTTTTTAAGTGAAAATGAAACTATTCCACTTTTGGTTGTAAATTAATGTTTTTTAGTTGAAAATTCATACATTTTGTTGAAAAATCGTATCTTTTTTGGTGGAAAATTAATATATTTTTCGAAAATTAATCTTCTTGTCTGAAAATTAATCTTCTTAGTTCAAAATTCATATTTTCTGTTCAAAATTAATATTTTTAATCGAAAATTATACTATTTCACTTTTAGTTAAAAGTTGATCTTTTTTAGTTGACAATTTAACTTTTTGTCTTTAAAACTCACGTATTTGGTTGAAATTCTTATTTTTTTGCTTAGAAAAAATCAATCATTTTGACTAAAAATTCAACTGTACTGCATTTACAGTGGAACTACTTTGTTAAAAATTAGTTTTTCAGTTGAAAATTTAAAATTTCATTTAAAAATTCATTTCTTTTGTTCAATATTTAATTATTTTGTTGAAAATTTCATTTTTTTTGTTGTTCAAAATTAATATTTTTAATTGAAAATTATACGATTCCACTTTTGGTTGAAAATTAATCTTTTTTACTTGAAAATTCATGTGTTTTGTTGAAAAATCGTATCTTTTTCAATAAAAAATTAATCTTCTTGGTTAAAAATTCATCTGTTTAGTTGAAAATTCATCATTTCAGTTGAAAATTAATTTTTTTGTTTGAATATTTAATTCTTTTGTTGAAAATTTCATTTTTATTTTTGTTGAAAATTAATTTTTTTGACTGAAAATTGAACTTTTCCACTTTTGGGTAAAAATTAATTTTTTTTCAGTTGAAAATTCATTTATTTTGTTGAAAAATCGTATCTTTTTTGGTAGAAAATTAATATATTTTTCGAAAATTAATCATCTCGTCTGAAAATTCATCTTTTTGATTGAAAATAAAACTATCTGGTTGAAAGTTAAAATCTTTTGTCAAAAATTCATCTTTTTGGTTTAAAATTCCACTATTAAAGTTAAACATTCATCATTTTAGGTAAAAATTCCAAAAGTTTAATTGAAAATTTGTTTTTTTGTTGTGAAATTTTTTTTTAACTGAAAATTTAATTATTAAATTTTTGGTTGAAAACTGATCTTTTATATTTAAAAATTCAACTATTTGGTTGAAAATTCAATCATTTTGATAAAAAGCCATCTTTTTCGGTAAATATTTAACTTTTTTATTGAATTTTCGTAATTTTGTGTAGAAAATTGTACTATTATGGTAAAAAATTAACTTTTAATTGAAAATTCATATTTTGGTGGTGAAAATTAAACTAAAATCTTTCTTGGTTAAAAATTCAAGTACTTTTTTTTTATTCGTGTTTTTGATTTAAAAATTTCATCTGTTTTAGTAGAAATTTCATATATATTCTCTTTTTTGAGAGACAATTCGTCTTTTTAGGTTGAAAATTCAACTATTTGGTTAAAAATGAAATTAATTTGATCACAATTTAAATATTTTGTTGGAAATTCATCGTTTTTGTTAAAATTAAAAGTTTTGAATTATAAAATAATGTTTTTGGTTGAAAATTTAATTATTTTGTTGAAAATAAATCTTTTTTGATGACAATAAAAATTTTGAAATGTAAAATAATGTTTTTGGTTGAAAATTTAATTATTTGGTTTAAAATGAAACTATTTTAGATGAAAATTTTTAGTTTGTTGAAAATTCATCTTTTTTGTTGAAAATAAAAATTTTGAAATATAAAATAATAAGATAATGTTTTTGGTTGAAAATTTAATTATTTGGTTGAAAATGAAACTATTTTGATAAAAATTTAATTATTTTGTTGAAAATGAAACTATTTCAGATGAAAATTTAAATATTTTGTTGAAAATAAAAATCTTGAAATATAGAATAATTTTTTGGTTGAACATTTAATTATTTAGTTGAAAATTAAACTATTTTGATGAAACTTCAATTATTTTGTTAAAAATAAATTTTTTTTTATGAAAATAAAAATTTTGAAATATAAAATAATTTTTTGGTTGAAAATTTAATTATTTGCTTGAAAATAAATCTATTTTAGATGAACATTTTTATATTTTGTTGAAAATAAAAATCTTGAAATATAAAATAATGTTTTTGCTTGAAGTTTTAAATATATGGTTGAAAATTAAACTATTTGAATGAAAATTTAATTATTTGGTTGAAAATTAAACTATTTTAGATGAAAATTTAAATATTTGGTTGAAAATTCATCTTTATTGTTGAAATGAAAAATTTTGAAATATAAAATAATATTTTTTGTTGAAAATTAAACTATTTTATATAAACATTTAACTATTTGGTTGAAAATTCATTTTTTTTTTAAAATAAAAATCTTGAAAAACAAAATAATGTTTTTTGTTGAAAGTTTAATTATTTTTATGATATTTAAACTATTTTTAAGAAAATATAATATTCTTGTTTGAAATATCATATTTTTTAGTTGAAAATTCAAATATTTGGTTCAAAAGACGTTGGTTTTTAGTAAAAAATGCATTGTTTTAATTGCAAATTCAGGAATTTCAGGAATTCAGAATTTTCAAGGAATTCTGGAAATGCAGAAAAATCAAGGATTTCAGAAATTCCGAGATTTTCAAAGATTTATTTTTAAGAATTTCAGAGTAATTAGGGAATTCAGGAAATTCAGGATATTCAAGCAATTCAGACTATTCAAGGAATTCAAGAATTTCAGTGAACCCGGGGAATTCAGAATATTCAAGAATTTCAGAGAATTCTAAGAATTTAGAGATTTTTCGAAATTTGGGTAATTCTGATTATTCAAAGAACTCCAAAGAATTTAAAAGATTTCAATGTGAATTAAAAATAATTTAAAATAATATACTAAGCCAGAGAATTTTAAACGTATGTGTAATAAAAACAAAACAAAAATTTAAATAAAAAAAAAGTCTTTTTTCAAGAAAATTGAGGTAAAATATCTAAACTCAATTAAAATAAATCCTAAAAATTATTCATAAGCAAACCTTGCAGATTATAAAGAATTATGACTTTATTGTTTATTTAAAATTTTTTTAAATTTATTTTTCTCTCTAATGAGTTGAAAAGTGACGTTTTTTGGAATTTAATTTTTTAATTGTGAATAATTTTGTTGCTTATTCTGAAAAAAATGATTTCATTTTTATTTATTTTTTTATTATTCTTCAAAAATAATAATTATTCATGATAAAATGGATTTCTTTTCAATTTTAATTTAAAAAAAAGAGTTTTTTTTTAAATTTAGACACTTTGAATTGCATTTTTGAAAATAAATCTAATTTAAAATTGATTTTAGGAAAAAGCACAGAAAGCAATGGATGTTTTGTGGCGAATGCGACACCGAGGAACCGATTTGATGGGTTCGGTTCTGAATGTCCATTCCGGAGACTGGGTGCGCCGAGATTCTGGAGTTGGGGCTGGAATTGATTCCTATTACGAATATTGTTTAAAGGCCTATATATTATTAGGTAATTCTTTTTTTTTTAATTTTAATTCACTCTTTCTCCTATTATCCCTTTTTTCCCCTTTTACAAAGAATTCCTTTTTTTTTCTCCTTTTTTTCAAGAAACTATTTTTGGTTCAGAATTTGTCCTTTTTGGGTAAAAATGGTACTATTTTGTTTAAAATTAAACTATTTTGTTGAAAAGTTAATTATTTTGTTAAAAATTTCAGTATTTTGTTGAAAAGTCATATTTTGTTGTCAAAAATTCAATTTTTTTTTGTACACTCGTCTTTGTGGATTAAAAATCCGTCCTTTTTGGATTAAGAATTGTACTATTTAGTTGAAAATTAAACGATTTTGTTGAAAATTTAATTATTTTTGTTGAAAATTAAAATATTTTGTTAATAAGTCATATTTCAACTCTTTTGTTGTATATTAGTCTGTCTGGATCGAAAATTCCTCCTTTGGATTAAAAAATGTACTATTTAGTTGAAAATTTAATTATTTGGTTGAAAATTTAACTGTTTTGTTATACATTAGTCTCTCTGGATCGAAAATTTATCCGTTTGGATTAAAAGTTGTACTATTTAGTTGAAAATTCTAATATTTTGTTGAAAAATTAATTATTTTGTTCGAAATTGGACTATTTTGTTTAAAATTTATAATTTTTGGTCGAAAATTCAACTGTTTTGTTATACATTAGTCTCTCTGGATCGAAAATTTATGTATTTGGATTAAAAGTTGTACTATTTAGTTGAAAATTTAATTATTTTGTTGAAAATATTATCATTTTGTTGAAGATTCCAGTATTTTGTTAAAAAATAATCTTTTTTTGTCAAAAATTCAAATATTTTTTTGTAAATTCGTCTTTCTGGATCGAAAATTCGTCCTTTTTGGATTAAGAATCGTACTAATTAGTTGAAAATTAAACTATTTAGTTGAAAATTTAATTATTTTGTTGAAAATTTTATTATTTTGTAGAAGATTCCAGTATTTTGTTAAAAAGTCATCTTTTTTTTTTCTCAAAAATTCAATTATATTTTTGTACATTCGTCTTTCTGAATCAAAAATTTGTCCTTTTGAATTAAAAAATGCACTATTTAGTTGAAAATTTAATTATTTTCTTGAAAATGTTAT
>JAABKJ010008225.1:0-11500 GCA_011634705.1 Andricus grossulariae | reverse complement strand
AATATTCATATATTTGGTTCAAAATTTAACTATGTAGCTGAAATTTTGGTTGTCAAAGAAATTCTTGTAGGATAAAATATCAAATATACCATTTTTGGTTGAAAAATGTTCTTTTTTAGTAAAAAATCCATGTATTGTGTGGTTTTTAAGAATTAATTTGTTGAGAAGAAAATTAATCATGGTTGTTGAAAATTTAACTTTTTGGTTGAGCATTTAAACATTTTCTCAAAAATGTATCTTTTTTTGTTGAATTAAACGGACTGAAAATTCGTTTTTTTTGTTAGAATGCTAATTTTTAGATTAAGAATTTAAAAATTCCATTTTTGGTAGAAAAATCATCTTTTTCAGTTGGAAATGCCACTATTTGATTGCAAATTTAAATATTTGTTTAAAAATTCATCCTTTTTGGTTCAAACTTCAACTACTAATGCTAGAAAATTGCAGTATTTTTGTGAAGATTTTAACTTTTTGTTCACTTTTCACTTAGAGTGAGTTTAGTAATTGATTAAAGTTAACAAAATCATTTGTCTCAACGTATTTGGTTAAAAATTCATGTATTTTGATAAAAATTATTCCTTTGTGGTAGAAAACTGTTTTTTTATTAAAAATTAATTTTATTAACTAAAAATTTGACTATTCTATTTTTTGTCAAATATTTTATTTGATAGACCTTTCATATTTTTGGTTGAAAATTTATATCATTCGGGTGAAAACCTATCCCGCTAACTTAAAATTAAACTATTATATTTTTTATGGAAAATTTATCTTTTTTAGTTGAAAATTCATATATTTTGTTAGAAATTATTCTTGTTTAGTATAAAATAATTCTTCTTGGTTCAAATTTCACTTCATCAGCTGAAAATTAGTTGTTTTTGTTATTATGGAAAATTAATTTTTTAACTAATAATTCAACTATTCAACTTTTTGTCAAATTTCTGTTTTAAAGGCACTTAATTTTTTTTTTTGGTACCAGTATAACCTTCATGGTTGAAAATTCAACTATTGAGTTGAAAATTCTACTTAAAATAAAAATATTTATTTGAAAATTCACGTATTTTTTTTTAAATTATTCTTTTTTGTGAGAAAATTATACTTGTTGGTAAAAAATTTTTTTTTTTGGTTGAAAATCAGTTTTTTTGTTAAATTATTTTTTTGTAACTAAAAATATAACTACTCAATTTTTTTCGATTTTTTTTTAGACATTTAATCTTTAATGTTGAAAATTCAACTACTTCGTCGAACTATCCTCTTAAAAATGTGTTCTAAAAAAATCATTTGAAAATTTTCCAGGAATCTAATAATAATTTTATCATCTTGGATCTCGAATTTTTTTTACTTTTTTTTGAAAATCCTGCAAAAGTAAAAAGACTACCTTAAAATCATCCAGATTCTTTCTGAAAATTTCGGAAATCTTATTAAATATTCTTTTTAAAATAATTTTTCAAAAACAAATATTGTTAGTTTTTCTAGTAATTTTGATACAAATTTTTATTTATTTAAAACCTTTCGAAATGCTCAAAAAGCTTATCAATTTTGTGCTCGAAATCTTTAAAAATCTACATTGTCTTTCAAATCGTTAGAAATCTTTTCGCGTTTTAAATTATTTTCAAATTTGTTCAAATTTTCAAAATATATTTTAAGTTTACTTGACTATTTTCCAAATCAATAATAATTGTTACATTGTGACTTATTATTTAAAAAAATAATATAATTCTTTTTAAATATTCTCTTTAAATTAATTTTTCATAATAAAAAAATGATTTTAAATTTTCCCACCAAACTTGAGAATTATTTTTACCTCCTAAAACCTTTAAAGATCCTTAAGAAGCTCTAACATTTTATTTCCAAATCTTCAAAAATCTAAATTTAGTTTCTTATTTTTCGAAATCCTTTACAGTTTCAAAATTTAAATTAAGTTTGGATCTTCTGAAAACTTGTAAATATCTCCTAAACTAACTCAAATTTTTTCCAAATTGATAATTGTTAAATTGTTATTTATGCATCAAAATACAATAATTTCACTTATATAACATTTTTACAATATAATTTCAAGTACAGCTTCCAATATTTCAACTTTTATGAAATCTGGTACTTTTTGTAAAGATTTGTAATTTTCGACAATAATTTACGAATAATCGTTATATATAATCTAACAATGGAAAATTTCCATTCAAATTAAGATTCATTAATAAATTCAGAAATCAAATTGAAATTGAATTAGGGATTTATTATTTATTCTACATTTTTTAAAACTAAAAATCACGGACTCGAACTATGGTCAGGAAATGGGCAGTTAAAGCACGGACTCGAACTATGGTCAGGAGTAGAAAGTGAATCAAATAGAAAGATTTCAATTGAAATTTGAAATTGAAAATTAAAATTAAAAAAATTTGAAAAATCCATTAAATAGTTATATATAATAAGCAAGACCCTGTAGTTTTCTGTATTACTTTGTAGATTTGTACAACAAAGTGAAACAAAATATTGATAAAAAGTTATACAAATTTTCGAATTTATAGTAACTTGTACTTTATTGTAAACTTTTCAACTGTTTTATAAGAAAACACAAGAAAAAAGTAGCCATCTGTATGTAGCTGTATTTTTTTGTTAAATTTTGTATATTTTTCTACAAAAAACTATAGGTTTTAACAAAAAAATTAGATTTGTACTTTCTTGTTAACATTTTTTTCACCAGGGTGAATGTAAAAATACATATTCAATGTTTCCCCTATTTTTACTCTTTTACGTAAAAAAAGGACCCTATTACCCCTTTTTTTTAGTTCTTTTTGCTCTGTGATTACAGAGAATCTCACTGAAGGAAGATGCTCTTTATGCCAAGTGCACAATCTTGGACCTAAATAAATAACGAAAATATTCAAATAATTTCCCGTTGATTTTTTTTTTTTTTTCGTTTCATCCTTTTGAGAGGAGTGAACAAGTCGCCGACGAGTTCTCTCTGGTACGGTTGACTAATTTGCATCTCGCAACGACAGATGTCGAGGCTTTTGCGTACTCACGGCTCCCTTTTTTATTCAAATTTCAGCTCTCGCAATAATGAAGTATATTCCGTACGGGCGAATACAGAAAAAAAAATCGGGTCGACCCTCGTTCTGGAGCCCTCTGATGTCTGAAGTCTGGACCAACCCAAGGTTCAGAAAGATCGTGGTTGACTCTACCTTTGTTCAATTCTAAATTCGTTTGTACGAAAATTCGCTTAGAGGTCTTCAAAAGGAATTTGATCAAATTTTAATGAGCTACTTCCTCTTTCATCAAGGACAACTCATAAATTTTTTATTTGACAGTCCTCACTCTGAAGTTGATTAAAAATTAATGTTTTCCTTTCCGTTTTTTAGTATTTTTCTAAATTAACATATATTTTTTGGGGGCCAGATGATTACTTTCCTATAGAGATTAATAGTAGGGTGAGCCGAATAAATTTAAATGATTAGGTTCATTGGTTATAGTACTGAAAAAATTTGGTGGTTCAGAACCCACCTTAAACTATAGGTTCCCCTCCCACTACACAGTAGGTTTGTGGGGTGTGTGTAAAGGAATGGGAAAGTACTAAAAACATTGAACTATAGTTTGATTAGTACTGAAAA
This sequence comes from Andricus grossulariae, assembly GCA_011634705.1. Lineage (NCBI taxonomy): Eukaryota > Metazoa > Arthropoda > Insecta > Hymenoptera > Cynipidae > Andricus > Andricus grossulariae. Next base: position 7,898 of record JAABKJ010008225.1, on the reverse strand, counting down.
GTTTCTTTGTGTCCTGAAGGAAAAAAAAATTTCTCACCATTGGTCAAATCGATTAAAAATTTGCAAATTTTTATTTTTCGATTTTTTCAAAATAAAGTTTATGGAAGTGAAAAAAAATCCACTTTTACTCATTTGCACCAAAAGTTGAAAAAAATGTTTTTCGTTGTTTTATTTTTTTATGCTCTTTTGAATAACCTAATGAAGCACGCACATCATTTTCAGTTTCAAAAAAAATCTTTCATACTTTATCATCATAATAATGCAAAAACAAAGAATTCAAGGTAATAATTATCAAATAATTATATTATATATCAGCTAATGTAATTAACCGTAAGAAATACATAAAAATAGAAGAAAAAAATTTCCTTGGAACTTAAACATGTGAGTGTCTTTTTAGATTATTAAAAAGATCATAAAAAACAAAAATACGGAAAGAAATTTTTGTTGCAACTTCAGGTACATAATAACATATGTGAATTTCTTCAATTTTTTGAAATATTAAATTTCGACGAAAACATGTTTTCTTACTTTTTTCCCATCTAAGATTATTCCCTTCCATAAAATTTACCCTAAAAAAATTTGAAAATTTTGAATCGACTTGTCCAATGGTGATAGATTTTTTGGAAATGAAAAATTACTTCTTGAATTTTTTTTGGTTTTTTCTGAGATTTCTTGTAGTACAAATTGTTTATGATACATAAAATATCACTTTCAACTGATAACATGTTCTAATAATTCTTTTTAAAAAAATTGTTGTTTATAGCAATGTTCTCTTTTTTCTAAATTTTTCAATTTGCTTTTGAATTCTTATTTGAAACGAGGTAGTAATCAATTAAAATTAACAATGCATTATTATTCTTAAAAACATTATCATACAGAAATGCTAGAAAGTTACGGGTTTTTTCTAACATTTATGCACTTTTTGTCCACTTTTTTATTAGAGTGAGTTCATAATTCATTCAGAAAAATTAACGTAATTTGTGAACAATTTATTATTATTTTTAATAATATTCTTATTGAATAATGCCAGAAATTCGTAGTTTCATTTAAAATTTACAACTTTTTAACCACTTTTCACTCAGAGTAAGGTAATTATTGCAATTCAACAAAACTAATTGTCTAAACAAATTATTATTGTTTATAGCTTTTTTCTCCTATAGTAACACTAAAAAGATTCGTTTTTTCTGAAATATTTTGCTTTTTTTTTGGATTTTAGTTATGAACAAATATTAAATAAACATCAGAGAGAATCATCTTTTAATAATATAATGATATTAATTGTAACTTTTCCTTAAATTAGTTACAGAAAGCCCTTTTGTTTAAATTAATATTTTTTAGACCTAAGAAAAATAATACAAAAGGCTTCATTCTGTAAAAAAATGCAATATTATTTAACAGCATTTCACTTAAAAATTTATCTCTTTGATTAATAAACTGTTTGGTTGATTATTCGTTTTTTTTTGTGAGAAATAATTTTTTTAACTGAAAATTTAACTACTCTATTTAATATTTAAAAATCTATATTTTTAGTCCAAAAGTTAATAATTAGGTTGAAAATTGATCTTTTTTCGTTTAATATCAAACTACTTGTTTTAAGATTCAACTATCTTGTTCAAAATTCTTTTTTTTTTCGTTCGAAGATTCATCACTTCAATTAAAAATCCATTTCTTGGTTTGGAAGTTCAAAAAATAAATTTCTAACTGAACATATAACTATTTCAGTTAGAAATTATTGATTTTAGTCAAGAATTGATATTTAAATAAAAATTCAACTAATTCTGTTAAAAATGTATCATTTTACATAGTTCAACTGTTTTGTTGAAAATTCAACTCTTGTGCTGGAAATTTATCATTATTATTTGAAAATTTAATTATTTGATTAATTATTTTCTTACAAAAAAAAAGAATTGCCAAAAAATTACATGAATTTACAACTCAATAGTTTGAAAAATGCATGCAATTTTATTACAATTTTTATTGAATAACTTTTAGTTTATATTTTTTCGTTTCCAAAATTTTTCAACATATAACTTGCAGTTTTAAAATAAAAAATATCATTTTTGAACCAAAAATGAAGTAGTGGTTAAATTTTTATTTCAACGAATCAATTTTCAATAAAAAAAAAAAAAAATTTTCTACGAACAGTTGAATTTTCAACCCAAGAATATAAATTTTTTACAAAAAACTTAATTTTCAAGCAATCGGTGAATTTTTATATAAACAGTTAAATTTTAAGTTAAAAAATTCATTTTTCACCAAAATAAGAATGCGTTTTTTTCAAATAAAATTATAAATCTGCAATTAAAAAAATGAACTTTTAACCCAGGAGTTGAATTTTCAAACTAAAAAGATGAATTTTCAACACAAAATATAATAGTTGATATTTCAACAACAAAATATTTCAATTTAAGATTAAAAAACAGTTGGATTTGACCATCAAGGATGAATTTTTAACAAAATACTTGAATCCTCAACTAAAAAATAATTTTTTTCAACCAAAAAGTTGCATTTTTAACACAAAGAAAATTAGTTTTCTACGAAAAATGAAAATTATCGACAAAATACATCAATTTCCAACCAAATAATTAAATTTTCTACCAAATTGTTTAATTTCCTACAAAACAGTTAACGATTAAGAAGAAAATGTGAATTTTTAACAAAAAAGTTAATTTTTAAGCCAAGTAGATTAATTTTTAACCAGGCAATTGCAATTTCAAACAAAATAGATGAAATTTTTACAGAAAGAAATAATTTTTGTAAATTCAAAAAATTAATGTTCAACAAAACAGTAGAATTTTCAATCAAACAAAAAAAAATTTCATTCAATTTTATGAATTTTCAAGCCTGAAGGACGAATTTTTATGAAAAAGTTAAATTTTCAACCAAGAAGAATGACTTTAACAAAATTGTTGAAATTTTAAACAAAACAAAATCATTTAAATCAAATTTTTGAACAATCAAGCCTCAAAGACGAATTTTCAAGAAAACAGTTGAATTTTTAAGAAAGAAGAATGACTTTCTGACAAAGTTGTCAAATTTTCAACAAAATAATTTTATTTTAAATCAAACAATACACGTTTTATGTTTTCAATCTTATAAACATTTTCATTTTTCCCATCTAATTCTGAAAAATATAAAACCTAATAAAGTTATTCAGTTTGATATAAGGTGTGGAGTATAATTTGTAGAACTTACCAAAAAATCGAAAATCGTATAATAATTTTTCAAAAATAAAAAATTCTTTTTTCCAAAAACAATGTGTACAATCTAAACAATGAATAATACAAAGAATAAAATAGCCCCAGAATAATAAATAATTTTCTGATTCCTACCTTCATTCTAGCCCACAATAATCTGGGAGATACAAAATCATGATCTTTGAGATGTGCTCTTGCTTTTTCATTTATAATTGAACCGACTCCTAGACTACCATGTGATTCACTACCTACTTCTGACCATATTTCAAAATGGCCTTTCAATAAAATAGAAAAGGGTTGCGAATGTAGAAACATAGAAAATGGGGTGTTGAAAGGCGGTTTTGAAATATGGTCAGGAGTAGGTAGTGAATCACATGGCAGTCAAGGAGTCGGTTTGATTATGAATGATAAAGCAAGAGAGCATCTCAAAGATCATGATTTTGTATCTCCCAGATTGTTCTGGGCTAGAATGAAGGTCGGAATCAGAAAATTATTCATCATAGCGTGCTACGTCCCAGTTGATAGTGATTCGAGAAAAGTCAAAGACGCCTTCTGGAACACTTTATATGATACAATAAGTACTTGCGATCATGGTGAAAGAATAATTCTGTTGGGAGGTATGAACGGATGGGTCGGCGTCCAACGTCAGGGTACAGATACAGAAAGGGTACTATGTAATTTTGAGGATCCAAGAAAAAATTATAACTGGGAAAAATTAGTTAGCTTATGCTTAGAAAAGGGCTAACACATGTATGTTACAGGGAAAAATTCTATTATCTGCAACCAAAATTTCCTCAGAGTTTTTACGGTGAGTGGGATGATAATAGTAAAATGCGAGCTCATGGACGTATGATTTTCATTATTCAGCTCTGACGTCACTTTTCAGCCCCTAGGGAGTGAAAAGCGGAGCTTTAACGCTGCTTCATAGGCGTCGAAAAGGGCTGAAATCATGCATGTGTCATTAAAAACAATAACAGGTAAAAAGACGTGAAACAAGGATGCGTTATGTCCTCATTGCTATTTATCGAATTTATGGACGAGTGTCTAAAAATGGCCCTGTTCGAGAAAGAACGTGTGGATCTCGGGACAGTGAGGGTACGTGGGTTAGCTTTCGCAGATGACAAGATTGTTATGGAAAAAGTGAGAAAACAATGTGCAACATTATCCTAAATGATGTGAGATTAGAACAAGTTGACAAGTACATATTTCTGGCTCCGCAACATTGCTAGGTAGCTGATTAATCTCTTTAGCAAGCACCCCAGGTGAAGAGCTTCACAATGTCATTTGAAAAATTTGATGTCACTATTTCGACCCTATATTTTCGAACACAATTTTTCATCTCTGAAGTTTATCCGAGTCCTGAAGGATTCATTTTCTCTAAGAAGAACCTATATTTATTAAGGAAAGTTTCAGTGAAATCGTATTGACAAATCGTGCAGGAAATATGAAATGCTTTGATCCTCTCTATGTTTGTCAAAGTACGTAGTAGAGAAAAAGGGAGATATTTGATCTATTGTAAGTCATAGAGTGTACTTGCAGTGATATGATATATAACATCTGATTTCGAGCAAGAACAAAAAATCCGATAGCTAGGTCTCTATAGAAAGTAGTTCACATCGATAAATATAAATTAGAGATTTTCAAGAGGACGTCCTCCTACAAAAAGTAGAAAGATTTAATAAGTCGATAAACTTTTTCTGTTGAAAATTTAATTAGTTGGTGAAAAATGCATCATTTTTACTTGAAAATTGAACTATTTTGTTGAAAATGCATGTGTTTTTTTGAAGAATTATGCTTGGTTGAAAATGCATCTTGTTGCTTGGAAATTGGACTACTTTGTTAGAGGTTGAACTATTTTGTTGAAAACTCGTCTTATTTTCAATATAAATTATTACATTATGAACTATTTTACTATTTTGTTGAAAATTCATGTATTTTCTTAAAACCCCGTATTTATCGGTAGAAAATTAATCCTTCTGACTAAAAATTAAGGCACTTGGGTAAAAGCTGAACTCTCTTTTCTTAAAAATTCATTTTTTTGATTGAAAATCAATTCTTTTAACTAAAAATTTTACTACTCTATTTTGGGCTTAAATCCCAACTTTTTTAGACAAAAAATAAAAAATTTGTTCAAAGATTTATCTTTTTCATTTAAAAATTCAACTATTTTAATAACGATGCATCTTTTCGGCTAAAAATTGATCTCTTGGATTGAAAATTTTGATAGTTTGTTGAAATGTAGTTTTTCTAGTTAAAAATTAATTGTTTGACTAAAAATTTTACGATTCTAATATTGGTTGAAAAAGTGAATTTTTCAGTTGAAAATTCAATTAGTTACTTCAACATTCATCATTTTTGTTGAAAATATATCTCTTTAGTTGAAAATTTAACTTGTTTATTGGAATTTCTTTGGTTCAAAATTACAATATTTTTTTTAACCAAAAATTTTTTGAATCGACAATTTAAACGTTTCAGTTAAGGATTCACTATTAAAGTAAAATCTTTTCCTGTTGAAAATTCTAGTACTAGGTTGAAAGTGGAATTCGTCTGTTGAAAGATTTTTTGTTTATATAAGAAATTATCGCTTAAGCAAAAACTTTATCTCTCTGGTTGAAGACATAACTAATTTATTGAAAACTTGATTTTTTTGGGATAAAATACATTTTTTTACTTAAAAAAGAACTATTTTGAAAAGGTTCTTCTCAGTAACCACTTTAAGGAAAATTTACATTTGATATGATTCATATAGAAAGTTTAGAGAATATTTCTAATATCTGTTTTATTTCATAAAAATATAATTACAAAAAAGCAAGAGATTGCTTGAAAAATGATTTTCTTTATTGTTTATTTATCATTTGTTTATAATCAAAGCCACAGCCAAATTAAAAATGTCAGAAGAAACCGCAACTTTCCAGTATTATTTAAATAGAATATTTTTACATATAATAAATATATATTCTTTAAAAAATTATACTTCTTAACTCACAGTTATTATGACCTCACTCTAAATAAAAATGGACAAAAAGTTAACAATTTTAGAGAAAACTGCAACTGTCTATTATTATTCAAAGGCAATATTTTTAATAGTAATACAAATTAATGGTGTCAACAATTATGTTTGTTAACTTGAATAAATATTACCATATTTTGATTGAAAACTGGACAAAAAGTGGAAAATGTTAGAAAAAATTGCAACTTACTAGCATTATTCTAAGAGAATATTATTATGAATTACAATGAATTATTTAAAAAATTATTATCGTTGGCTTTAAATTATTATTACCTCACTTTTACTAAAAAATAGATAAAAAGTGGAAAATTTTAGAAAAAATTGAAAATTTCTTTTATTATTCAGAGAATATATCTCAAAATAATAATGAATTGTTGAAACAATTATGTTTGTTAACTTGAATAATTCTTACCTCAATTTAATTAAAAACTGGACAAAAAGTAGAAAATTGTAGAAAAATTGCAACTTTCTGTCATTATTCAAAGAAAATATTTTTTTAAATAATAATAAATTGTTGAAACAATTATGTTTGTTAACTTCAATAATTATGACTTCATTCTTATTAAAAAATAGATACAAAGTGGAAAATTTTAGAAAAAATTGCAATCTTCTGTCATTATTAAAAAGAATATATTTAAAAATAATAATAAGTTGTTGAAACAATTTTGTTTGTTAATTTGAATAATTATCACCTTACTCTTATTAAAATCTGAACAAAAAGTGAGAAAATTTAGAAAAAGCTGCAGCTTTCTAGCATTATTCAAAGAGAATATTTTGAAAAATAACAATAAATTGTTAAAACAATTATGTTTCTTAACTTGAATAATTATCACCTTACTTTGGTTAAAAACTGGACAGAAAGAAAAAAATTTCAGAAAAAATTGCAATTTTCTGTCATTATAAAAAAAACAATATATTGAAAAATAATATTAAATTGTTTAAACAATTATGTTTGTTACCCTGAATAATTATCACCTTACTATAATTAAAAACTAGACAAAAGTGGAAACTTCAAAAAAAACAGCAACTTTCTAGCATTATTCTAAGAGAATATTATTATAAATTAAAATTAATTTTTTTACAATTATTTTTGTTAAATTCGATGGATTTTAACTCACTTTATGTGTAAAGTGGACAAAAGTGGAATATTGTAGAAAAACCGCAACTTTCTGTTATCATTCAAAGAGAATATATTTAAAAATAATAATAAATTTTTTAAACAATTATATTTGTTAACTTGGAATCATTATTAACACACTCTAATTAAAAAATGGAAAAAAGTGGAAAATTTTGGAAAAAATTGCAAGTTTTTTATCATTATTCAAAGAAAATATTTGTAATAATGATAATAAATTATTTAAACAATTATTTTTGTTCAATTGAATAATTATTACCTTCCTCTAATTGAAAACTAGACTAAGAGTGAAAAATTTTAGAAAAAACTCCAGCTTTCTAGCACTATTCTAAGCGAATATTATTATTAACGATAATAAATTGTTTAAACAATTATTTATGTCAAATTAAATTTATTATTAGTTTGCTCTAACTGAAACGCTAGTAATAAGTTGAAAAATCGGGGGAAACTCCGCGAATTTTTAACTCTATTCTAAGAGAAAATTGCTAAAAACAATAATAAATTGTTTAAACAATTATTTATGTCGAACTAAATTCATCATTGGTTTGCTCTAACG
>JAABKJ010008224.1:0-11500 GCA_011634705.1 Andricus grossulariae | reverse complement strand
CGATTGAAACCCGAAAAAGCTTTAAATTTAAATTTATCATCATGAATCATCGTGAAAGTATTAAATCTATTATCAGAAGTAATCTTGTCTGCTTGAACACATTTTTTTGGTTGAAAATTAAGTTTCCCTCTTACCCTCGTCAATCTTTCCGTCAGTAGTGAATAAACTACCGAGATACACATATTTATCAACTTGAATTATCATCTCAGCATCTAAGGCAATGTTGCATCCTTTTTTTCATCCTTTCCTCCAAACACCATAATTTTTTGTTTATTCACATCAATTTTAAGGCCCATGTTCATCATGCTAGTACTCAGTCTATCCAATATTCTCTGTAACCCTTCGACTGACTGCCATAACAACCTTGTCATCAGTGTGAGCTGACCCACGTACCTTTACTGTTTCGAGATCCACACCTCCATAAATATAATAAATAGCCAAGAGCATCTAATTTTTGCCGTGAAGTAAAAACAATGATTTATTAAATTAATTCAATCACTACTGTCCTGCTGATACTTTCTTTTTGCAGAATCAGTCAATCGTCCACCCCAACCACCACCAGCAGCACCACCAGTCCCAGGACGCCGGGTCGAGATCAGAGCCATTCGTATATTTCTTACTCATGTTGAAAGTGAACCAGGAGTCTATACGGAGTTACCAAAGCGAGAGTTTTTTGTCGCAGTAAAGGATCAACACGTCATTGGAGCAATTTCGGGAGAAAAGAACCTGCTTCCATTTGTTGAAGAAGATAAAGTAAATGGTGGATATAAAAGAGTTCTGTTAAGCAAACATAACGGTGATCCTGTAGACGTACCAAGGCCTGGTTTTTATTTGGGTGAAGTGAATCAGATGTTCTTCAAGCATTGCGATACGCGAGACGCATATATCGCCGAGCCAAATCATATGCACAATGGAATTCTTAATTGGATTGTCGATTTTCTTCATAGGCAATTGGGAGGATCTAGCTCCGGCGGGTACTAGTCCAACCCTGCTGCCAAGTTGGTTGAGCCCTTTTATGCTGATAACTTTTTTAATGAATCAACACGAATATAACTCGACTTTGTGTTAGCATACGAAATAACTTTGAATCAACAAAATAATGTTTGTCAAAGGGGGGTAGCATCAAGATTCATTTATTCAATTATTAATGTATTGTAGAGTCCCGATTTATTCAGAAGAACGGTGATGTGCCTAAATAAATCTGATTCAATCTAAAAGAAGAAAAATCACATGTCGAGATTTTCTTAAAGATTGATGATGATTTTAGTTTAATTATAAATATTTAAGACTCTTCCCGGAGGTTTTTCCAGTAAACGGTTTTTCCCGGTCGGGATGATCGGAGACAATGCCACGACGAAATTTGGTAATGTTGATGCGCAGGCAAATGCAAGAGTCTATTTGCGAATTATTCGAATAAATTTAATTAAATTGACTCAATGAGACTAATTATTTCTGACCTTTTCATTTCGCTTCCCGCAATTTTTTGTATCTGATCCAAATGTGACTTTTTCACCAAGTTAGGGGAATAAATTCTTCTGAATAAAATTAATGTGCAGACCATATTGCATTCATCACGAAACGCTGTCGATTTCTAAGATTTAAAGTCGAAATATATTACATTTCCAAAAAATTATTTCAATTTTCGGCCAAAAAAGATAACAAAAAAAATAATTTTTGACAAAACAGTTGCATTAGGAACCTGATACTTGAACCTTCAAGGAAAGGAGAAGAATTTTCCACATGATAGTTGAACTTTTAACCAAGTAGTCCAATTTTTAAGAGAAAAAGACAAATTTTTTTGAAGGGAGTCGAATTATTAACAAAAAAATTAATTTTTAACGACAAAAGAATTTTCAAGCAGACAAGATTAATATTCTATCGTAAAAATAAATTTCAATCCAAAAGAATGAATTTTTAACCAAACAGTTGTACTTTCATATAAAAAAGTTCATTTTCAACCAAGAGAGAATTATTTTCTACCTACAAAGATTAATTTGCTATCGATGAACACAAATTTTTAACCCAAAAAGATAAATGTCTGACGAAACATTTATTTTCAGCTAAAAAGTTGTATTGATAATCAAAAAGTTGAACTTTGAAGCGAATGAGAAAAATTTTCCACAAAATAGTTAAACTTTTAGCCGAATACTTCCATTTTAGAACCTAAAAGACACACACATTTTTCTACTCGAGACCATGAATTCTCAATATAAAATGACAAATTTTTCAGGAAAAATTAATTTTTAACAAAAAAGTTAATTTTCAAGAAAAAATGATAAATTTTGAACCCACGAAGATGAATTTCTTACCATAAAAGATGAATTTTTAATCTAAAACTATGAATTTTTAACCATACAGTTAAATGTTCGAAGAAAAAAAAAATTAACAAAACAGTTGAATTTTCAACAAAAATGATTAAAATATGACATGAAAAAGTTTGATTTTCAAACAAATAGTAAAATTTTCATGCAAGAAAGACGAATTTTTTCGAATAAATTTTCAACCAAAAGTGATTAATATTCAACCAAGAAATATAAAACAATGAATTTTTAACCAAGTAGTCGAATCTTTGAACAAAAAAGATGATTTAAAACCATTTTTTGAACCAGCCATTCAAACCAAATAATTAAATTTTCAAACCAAAACAACAAATTCATAAAAAAAAATTAATTATAAAGCAAAACAGATTAGTTTTCTATCTAACTGTTACATTTTTATGAAACACTGATGAATTTTTAACCAAAAAAGGCGAATTTTGAAGACAATTTATGAATTTTCAACAATAATTAATTAAATTTTTTCACAATCAATGTTCAACAGAGAAAAAACATATTTTTCAAAAAAATAGTTGAATCCTCCACCAAAGAAAAAAAATAGTTTTCAACCTACTAGTTGCATTTTTATCAAAAAATGACGAATTTTTAAGCAAGAAAATGTATTGTCTACAAAAAAGTCCAATGTTTAAGGAACTTGGTGAATTTTCAACAATAATTTATCATATTTTTCACAATTAGTTTCCAACAAGATAAAAAAAGTATTTTTCATACAAAAATTTGAATCCTTAACTAAAATAGATTCGTTTTCATCCTACCAGTTGCTCTTTTATCAAAAACTGATGAAATTTTGGGCGAATTTTGAAGAAAAATTATGGATTTTCAAGCAAATACTTGAATTTTCAGCCAGGAAAAATAGAATTCCAACCAAAAATGAAATAGTTGAATTTTCAGAAAAAAATTAATCTTCAGTTGAAGAGATGAATCTTGAATTTCGAAAATGAATTTTCAAAAAATTAGTTTAACTTTCAACCGAAGAAGATAAATGATCGAAAATAAATATAGTAGTTCACAAATCCACTTCAAATTGAAAGAAGAATTGTGAATTTTCAATTAAGGTAAATCAGTTCTTTCTTATTATATATAAATACGCAAAGGCTTCTCATTTGACACTGAACTTTCCAACAGTAGAATATCAGAAAAATGATAATAATCGAAGATTGAATTTTCTATTATGCCCAGGAGCAATACCAAAAACGACAATCCATTAATGGACTGATGTGTCAAAATAGTACCCTTGACTGAATCTTATAAAAAAGTTTAAAACAGCTAATTAATTAACTTCAATGACATTTTTTTAAATAAAAATATTCAATGAAATGGGTAATTTTTGGAAAGGAAAATCTTGCTTTATTTTTGGAAACTGATGCAGTGGAAAGTTGAATTTTTTCCTATCTACTGTAGGGTGGTTTTCCTAACTCTTTTCAATTACTGGAAGATACCCTCTTTAACTATTGTTTATTAAGTCAGTTTATAATTTTCTATAATTGACATGACATTTGCTTTTTTGAAAATTGATGAAAATGTTTGAATAAATCTCACCTGACAATCGATACATCGACAACTGTCGCTAAGGCTACAGGTAAGTCCCAGAATCTCTACAGCTTCCTTGTAAAGTTCAGCGCTGGATTTCCGTTGTCGTGGAGGAGAGGCAGGGGCGCTAACTGAACCTGTGCTTGGGCCAATTCTCTCGCTCTTCATCCTGGACGAGGAGTCTCTATCTCGAGATAATGATGAGGTCGATGCTGATCCTCTCTTTGATTTTGTCACCAGAGCTCTCCCAGCAGGCGAAGCGAACAATTGCAGCATGTCCATGTCCTTTCAAAAATATTTAAATTAGTTTCTACCATCATTTTTATATTTTCTTAAACAGTATACACCTTCCTTCCTAAATTTCTTTCACCTATGAGTACCCCTTTACTCCATTCCATTACTCACACTCCTCCTCCCCTAACACTCATCCCTATTCATCACTTTCCCTCCTTCCACTTCCTTCAATACCCTCCATCACTGTCCATCATTTCTTCTAGTTCCCCTAACTTCAAGTCCCGAATTTGCCTTCCCTTCCTCTACTAACTCTTATGTCTTTCTTCCTCAATTCCCCCGACACATCACCTCCTTTTCCTCCTCTCACTTTGCCTGCTTCCAATATTTCTACTACCCATCACATCCTCTACTTCCACTCTCCTCACTTCCACTCCTCTTCTCCCTTAATTTTCCCTTAATTATTGACAACCCTTATTACCCGCACTTCCTCTACTACCTCTTCCCTTATTTTCCGTCCTCCTCATACCTCACTTTCTCTACTTTGCCTTCTCTCATTTCTTCTCGTTTCGCCTCAGTTTCATCACTTTTATCTCCCTTGATTTCCTCTACTTCCTCTTCAGCTTTTTTTCGTACTTCTCATACCCCACTTTCTCAACTTTGAATTTCCTCACTTCTTCTCATTTCCACTCAGTTTCTTTACTTTTATCTACCCTGATTCTCTCTAATTTTCTCTCAATTATCCCGCTCCCGTCACATCCTTCACTTACTCTTGTCTCATTTTCCCTCAATTTCTTTGCTCACACTCCTCTTCCTCTACCAAGCATCCCTATTAATTACCTCCCTTCAATACCCACAATCACTGTCAATCATTTCCTCTACTTCCCCTAACTTCACGTCCTTAATTCCCCTTCACTTCCTCTACTTACTATTATATCTTTCTTCCTCAATTCCTCTACTTTTCTCTTCCCTCATTTCCCATATTTTTCCTCCTTTCACTTCAACCACTCTATCTCCTGACACATCACCTACTTCTCCTCCTCTCACTTTCCCTGCTTCCACTATTTCTACTATCCACTAAATCTCCTACTTTCACTCTCCTGACTTCCACTCCTCTTCTCCCTTTATTTTCACTCAATTATTGACAACTCTTATTGCCCACACTTTCTCTACTTCCTCTTTCTTTATTTTTCGTACTCCTTATACCCCACTTTCTTCACTTCGCCTCCCCTTGTTTCTTCTCGTTGCGCCTCAGTTTCATCACGTTCATCTCCCCTGATTTCCTTTACTTCGTCTTCAGTTTGTTTCGTACTGCTCATATCCCACTTCCTCTACTTCGCATTTTCTCACTTCTTCTCATTTTCACTCAGTGACTTCACATTTGTCTCCCCTGGTTTCTCCTGATTTCTCCTAAATTGCTCTCATTCATCCGACTTCCACTCACGTCATCTACTTACTCTCATCTCATTTTCCCTTAATCACTTTGCTCACACTCCTCTTCCTCTACCATTCATCCCTATTCATCAATTTCCATCAATACCCACAATCACTGTCAATCATTTCCCCTACTTCCCCTAACTTTACGTCCTTAATTTCCCTTCACTTCCTCTACTTACTATTATATCTTTCTTCCTCAATTCCTCTACAATTCTTTTCCCTTATTTTCCATATTTTTCCTCCTTTCACTTCAACTACTTTATCTCCCGACACATCACCTACTTCTCCATCTCTCACTTTCCCTGCTTCCACTATTTCTACTACGCAGAACATCCCCTACTTTCACTCTCCTCACTTCCACTCCTCTTCTCCCTTCGTTTCCCCTTAATTATTGACAACTCTCATTACACGCACTTCCTTTACTACCTCTTCCCTTATTTTTCGTCCTTCTCCTACCACACTTCCTCTACTTTGCCTCCCCTCACATCGCCTACATCTCCTCTTCTAACTTTCCCTGCTTCCACGATTTTTTACTATTTATCACATCCCCTAATTCCACTCCCCTCAATTTCACGCCTTTTCTTCCTTCATTCACCCTTAGTAATTGACAACCCTTATCACTCGCACTTCCTCTACTACCGCTTCCCTTATTCTTCGTCCTCCTCATACGCCACTTCCTCTACTTCGCCTCCTCTCATTTCTTCTCGTTTGCCTCAGTTTCATTATTTTTATCTTCTCTGACATCCTCCACTTCGTCTTTAGCATTTTTTTTCATAATCCCCATACCCTAATTCCTCAGCTTCGAATTTCCTCACTTCTTCTCGTTTCCATTCAGTTCCTTCACTTTTATCTACTCTGATTTCCCCTAATTTTCTCTCATTTATCCCACCCACCTCATATTCTCTACTCACTCTTATCTCATTTTCCCTCAATTCCTTTGCTCACACTCCTATTCCTCTGTCACTCATCCCTACTCATCAGCTCCCCTCCTTTCACTCTCTTCAATTCCCACCATCACTATCAATCATTTCCCCTACTTCGCCTAATTTCCAGTCCCTAATTTCCCTTCACTTCCTCTACCTACTTTTATATCTTTCTTCCTCAATTGGTCTATTTTTCTCTTCCCTCATTTCTTATATTTTCCCTCCTTTTACTTTCACCACTCTATCTCCCGATACATCACTACTTCTCCTTCTCTCACTTTCCCTGCTTCCACTATTTCTACTGCCCATCACATCCCCTACTTCCACTCTCCTCACCACCACTTCTCTTCTCCCTTTATTTACCTTAATTCTTGAAAAACCTTATTACCTGCACTGATTTCCTGTACTTCCTCTTTAATTTTTTTTTCGGACTTCTCATACCCCACTTCATCTACTTCGCCTTTCCTCACTTCTTTTCGTTTTCCCTCAGTTCCTTCACTTTTATCTCCCCTGATTTCTTCTAATTTCCTCTTATTTCTCCCACTTCCCCTTACATCCTCTACTTACTCTTATCTCATGTTCCCTTAATTCCTTCGCTCAGACTCCTCTTCCACTACCACTCATCCCTATTCATCAGTTTCCCTCCCTCTACTTCATTCAATGCCCACCATCACTATCAATCATTTCCCCTACTTCCTCTAACTTCCAGTCCCTAATTTCTCTTAACTTCCTCTACCTACTCTAATATTTTTCTTGCTTAATTGCTCTACATTTCTCTTCCCTCATTTCCCATATTTTCCCTCCTTTCGCTTCCACCACTCTATCTCCCGACACATCACCTGCTTCTCCACCTCTCACTTTCCCTGCTTCCACTATTTCTACTACCCATAACATTTTCTGCATCTCATAATACCACTCTCTTCACTTCCACTTCTCTTCTCCCTTCATTTTTCCTCAATTCTTCACAACTCTTATTACCTGAACTTTCTCTACTTCCTCTTTCTTTGTTTTTCATACTCCTTATACTCCACTTCCTCTACTTCGCCTCCCCTCATTTCTTCTCGTTTCGCCTCAGCTTCATCCCTTTTATCTCCCCTGATTTTCTGTACTTCCTCTTTGGTTTTTTTTGTACTCCTCATACACCACTTCCTCTACTTCGCCTTTCCTTACTTCTCCTCGTTTCCCCTCTGTTCCTTTACCCTCATCTCCCCTGATTTCCTCTTATTTATCCCACTTCCCTCTACCTACTCTTATTTCATTTTCCCTTAATTCCTCTACTTTCTTCTCTTCTTATTTCCGCTAATTTCCCCTCACATCCCCTAATTTATCTCACTTACTTCACTTTTATCTCTCTTCAATTTCCCTACTTTCCACCCTTTCCACAATTTTTATACTTCCCCTCCTATCGATACCCTTTCTGACACTCTCCTCACTTCCTGTCACAACCATACTTCTCCCATCTTTCATTTCCCCTTAATTCTCACACATTCTGTCCTTTGCTACAACTTTTCTCCACCCCTCATTCTCTTCAATTTCTCCTCGTTTCCCCTGATTCCTTCTCATTTCTCCTTATTTACCCTACCTTCCTTATTCACCCATTTTCCCTACTTTCACTTCCCTCATTTCTTCTCATTTCTCTTTATAACCCCTCACTTCCCCTACCTAATGTCTGTTCATTTGTCCTAAATTCCCATTACTTCCAGGCACCTCAGTTTTCCTACTTCCCCACCTATCATTTCTTTTTACTTCCCCTGCCCCTCTTTTTATTTCCCCTTGTTCAAAAAAAGTACGTGTAGGTCTATAATAATCTTCCTATAATGAATTTCTTATATTTGTTTGCGATTCTAGAAAAACCACTACACATGAATCAATATAAGAAAATTATTACGGATTTTAGGCGATTTCGTCAGATTTCGTAAAAATTGCAGAGGATTTAAAAAAATTTCAAACATATTAGACGATTCTCTGGGATTGCAAAGAATTTCAACTAATTTTGAGAGACTTTCACGGAGCTTAAGGCTTTTAATAGGATTCTATGGAATTTTCAATATTTAACAAATTTCGAAAGATTTAAAAGTTTTCAAAAATATTTTCACGGATTTCAAGGATTTTAGAAACAGGGGAGGGAAATTTAGAGTAATTCAAAGATTTACGGACAGTTCCATGTATTTCAAGAAGCTTTTCACTAAATATAAAATTGTCAAATTTTCAGTTAGCAAATAAATATTCAACAACTAAAATAATGATCCTTGAACAAAATAGTTTTTTTTTAAACTAAAGAGATCAGTTTTCAAATAAACTGATAAATCTTCAACCCGAAGAGTTAAATTTTTAGTTAAAAAATAAATACCTGACCAAAAATATATTGTAATGTTAAATAACAAAATAAAGGTAATATCAACCAAAAAAAGATAAACATTTAAGAAAATAGGAGAACCCTCAACCAGCAAGAAGAATTTTTAACAAAACAGTTAACCTTTCAAACAAAAAGGATACAGTTTAACAAAAAAGTTTATTTTCAACAACAAAAATTAATTATAGATTAATTTTTAATCAAATAATTAAACTTTCAAACAGTTGAATTTTCTAATAAAAAAGGTAAAATACTCAAACCTACAAATGAAAAAAAATCTTCAACCAAGAAGCAACAATTTTTCAACAAATGAATTCAATTTTCAAACAAAGAAAGGAATTTTATACTGAAGCTAAAAAACCAAAAAATAAATTTTTAACAAGGCAGTTTAGCTTTCAACCAGGCGTCTAAATTTTTAACTAAGAAGGATAATTTTTCACAGAAAACGACAAATTTTTAACAAAATACATGAGTTTTTAACCAATAAGTTGAATTGCTAACTAAAAAATATAAGTTTACAATCAAGAATGTAACAGTTGAATTATTAGTTTAAAAAATTAATTTTCAGCCTAAAAAAATAATTTTCAACAAAATAGTACCAATTTCAACAAATTATTCAACAAAATAATTCATTTGCATTGTAACAAGTGTAATTTTGAACCACGTAGTTTAATTTTTTAATAAACTAGTTGAATTTTCAACCCACAAAGACAAATTTTCAACAAAACAATTGAACTTTAAATAAAAAGGAAGACTGTTTCAATTTTTTTTTAATTTTCTACAATGTAGATTAATTTTTAACCAAATAGTTGAATTTTCAAGCAAAAACATAAATTTTCAAATAAGAATAATAGTTTTCTATAAATTACATTAATTTTCAATCAAATAATTAATTTTTCAGTTGAAAAGATCAATTATATACCAAAAAAGACAAATAAAAAAAAATGAATTTTTGACCTAGCAGTTGAATTTTCAACTAAAAAAGGTGACTTTGTATCGAAACAGTTTAATTTTTGACTAAAAACGTTAACAAATTAGGTAAATATTCACCCAAAATATTTTTAACTGAAATCAAGAATCTTCAAACAAAAGACTGAATTTTTAATAAAGTAGTTCAACTTTTGACTAAAAAAGATACATTTTCAACTAAGAGTGGAACAATTAAATTTACAGTGAAAAAAATATAATTTTCAATCCAGAAAATCGAATCTTCAACAATACAGTTAAATCAACCAAATAACAATAAGGCTTTTACGAAAATAGTTGAATCTCAAATATAAAAAAGACTAATTTTCAACGCAACATTGGAATTTTCAACAAGAAATTACGTTTTGACCAAAATTAATCTTCAACGAAAAAAATCAATTTTTAACAAAGTTTCAACCAAGTCGTTGAATGTTCAATAAAAAAACTATACGGTTTCAATTATTCAAAAATGATTTTTAACCAGATTATTGAAATTCCTGCAAAGTGGATTAATATTTCACCAAAGAATTGAATTATCAACCAAAAACATGAATTTCGAACAAAATACATAAGTTTCAATTAAAAAAGATGTAGATTACAAGTTGACAACTTGTATCACCTAAATTACTTGAAATTGCCTGGATTACAAGTGGATTACTCTGGATTACAAGTGAAATACGCTGGATTACAAGTGGATTGCTCTGGCGTATAAGTGTATCACTCTGGATTACAAGTAGATTACAAGTAAATGTTACTGGATTACAAGTGGATTACTCTGGATTACAAGTGGATTAATCTGGATTACAGGTGAAATACTCTGGATTACGAGTGGATTACTCTGGATTACAAGCAGATGACCCTAGATTACAAATGGATTACCCTGGATTACAAGTGAAATACTCAGGATTACAAGTAGTTGCCTGTGTATTACAAGTGGATTTCTCTGGGTTACAAGTGTATCACTCTGGTTTACAAGTGGATTACTCTGGATTACAAGTTCAATACTCTGGATTAAAAGTGAAATACTCTGGATTACAAGTGGTTTACTGTTGATGACAAGTGTATTGCTCTAGTTTACAAGTGTATCACTCTGTATTACAAGTGGATTACTCTGGATTACAAGTAAATGACCCTGGAATACAAGTGGATAACTCTGGATTACAAGTGGAATACTCTGGATTACAAGTGGATTGCTCTGGTGTACAAGTGTATCACTCCGGATTACAAGTAGATTACAAGTGAATGTCACTGGATTACAAGTGGAATTACCCGGATTACAAGTGGATTAATCTGGATTACAAGTGAAATACTCTGGATTACAAGTGGATTACTCTGGATTACAAACAGATGACCCTAGATTACAAGTGAATTACTCTGGATTACAAGTGAAATACTCAGGATTACAAGTGGTTGCCTGTGTATTACAAGTGGATTTATCTGGGTTACAAGTGTATCACTCTGGATTAAAAGTGGATTACTCTGGATTACAATTTCAATCCTCTGGATTAAAAGTGGAATACTTTGGATTACAAGTGGTTTACTGTTGATGACAAGTGTATTGCTCTGGTTTACAAGTGCATCACTCTGTATTACAAGTGGATTACTCTGGATTACAAGTAGATGACCCTGGAATACAAGTGGATTACGCTGGATTACAAGTGAAATACTCTGGATTACAAGTGGTTTACTTTGGATGACAAGTGGATTGCTCTGGTTTACAAGTG
>JAABKJ010008223.1:0-11500 GCA_011634705.1 Andricus grossulariae | reverse complement strand
CTAATAAATATGTAATTAAAACAGATATGCACATGATAAAGTCTTTATCTCAAGAAAATAAAAGTCAAGCAGACAAATTTTCTGAGTCTAGAAGGAGTGCTAGGATCAGGCTTTAACCTTGTAAATCTTATAATGAAGATAACATACGAGATGATTATCTCATGTGCGCTCAATCAATAGTTTGCTGAATACCTTCTACTTATAAAGAAATTAAAAATAGTGAAAATGGAGTTCAATGGGAGGAAGCTATCAAAGATGCAATGAATTTGATACTATTCAATAAAACTTTGATCTTGGTGTCGAAGCCTCTTAATAAAAACATTGTAGATTGTAAATCGGTATTTACTGTGACAAATGACTGATTTGGAAACCCGTTTAAATATGAAGTTCGATTCGTTGCCCGGGGGTCTTGTCAAGATTATTCGACAGATTAAAATGAAACTTTTGCGCCAGTTGCTAGAATTCAGAATTTTAGATTCATAATAGCTTCTGCGAATCAATGTAATTTGTTAGTTCATCGTATGGACGTGAAAACAGCTTTTCTAAATGGAATATTAAAAGAGGAAATTTATATGAGGGTTCCTCAAGAAGATGTATTCAAAGCTAATCAAGTTTTTAAATTGAATAGAGCAATATATGGCTTGAAATACGCAGCAAGGTGTTTGTTTGAAATGTTCAAAAAAGTACTTTTCGAGAAAGGTTTTGAAAATTCTGCTGTTGACCTTTTTATTTAAATTTCAGCTAGAGGGCATGCATCTAAAAATATCTATGCAGTACTTTATGTCGTTAGTCTTGTAATTGCCACAGCTAATATTGAAACGATGAATAGCTCTAAAGATTATTCAATGGAGAAATGTTATATGACAGATTTAGAAGATATTGAACTGTTTTTGGGAATTAGAGCTGAAAGAAGCGAGAATAAATAATCTTGGATCAGAGTGCAAACATAAAAAAAATGTTAATGAATTCAATATTGCCTGATTCTAAAGCTGTTGATACGCCTCTTGAAAATAAACTAAACTATACAGCTTTCAACTCCGATGAGAAATATGATGCTTCGTATCGAAATCTTATCGGATGTTCAATGTGCGTGGTGTTATGTACGCGACCTGATCTAAACACGGCTGTTAACATTTGAGATAAATATTTCACTAAAAAAAATAATTAATCATGGAAATGTCTAAAAAGGGTACTTTGGTACTTCAAAAGCTCAATGGATATGAAATTGACTTATATGAAAAGCAATTATAATATGCTGGCGTACAAAAAGACAGGTATTGTAGCAGCTTCACCGACTCGAGCAGAATATACGACCCTTTTTGAATCTGCCAGAGACGCAATGTGGCTTGAAGTTTTAGCAACCAGTATAAATGTAAATTTTTGAAAAGCCAATAATAATTTATGTAGACAATAGTGGTTGCACAAGTATTGCAAATAATCCGACTTGTCATAAAAGATCCAAGCATATTGATATTAAATATCATTCCTCTAGAGAATGAACTGAACAGTATACGATAAAGTTAAATTATATCTCTACAGGTAATCAACTGGCAGATATTCTTACTGAACCACTGCCAGCAGTCAAATTCCTGGAATTTAGAAGTGGAATGGGTCTGGAGTGAAAAACTGCAAATGTAATTTTTGTATGTATTGTATATACAATTTTGTAATCTCTATAATATTGATAATGGTCTGATTTAGTTTTGCTGGGTTTCCTTAATTCTTAGCAACGTATTTTAAGCCATATGTATACTCCCAGGGAGTACTTGGGAGGTGCGTCTTGTCTTGCCTAATTTTATGCTATATATAATATAAGGGAAGGCATTGTATTGTTAAGATGTAATTTACTGATTTTATTTAAATCTAATTGATTTATTTTTGAAGAGGCGTGTTGGTTTATTTCAACTAACATGCGTGTTTGGTCCAAAAAGTAATCATCATATTCTGAGAGTGGTATGAGAGGCTGAATGACGGCTCTTGTTTATGTAAACTGAAGCAGAACCGAGTACAGGACTAAACAGGCCTAATGTCGTTGTCGCTTAGAGGGCTGTTGTAAATTTGTGATTTCTAGTTAGTTCCGATCAGAACTCGACACAAGAAAGACGTGTCTTCCAAAGTACTCTCTGAATAAACCACTTATTTTATTTTAAAGTTATATTACGTTGTATTATTTCATAGCCTAATTTCCTATAATATTGCACAAGATATTATTTTGTACAATATTTTTTCTACACAAATCTGGGCATTATTCGAGCATTCTTTTTGTGGCTACCACCGGAAACAAAAACGAATTTTGGACAAACGTCTTGCGAGAGAAGAGAAGGATCTCCGGATAACGTACAGAACTGGAGCTTTTCAACGACGCAGTGACGTCATCCACTCATAATGTTAAAGTGTTTTACCAAAATGCCACTTGGGTAAAGACTAAGTTAGATTTATTGAAGTGATAACTTTTTATGGCACGGCGTGAACTTGCAAAACTAACAGGATTTGAGGGAAAATACAAGTAACGTTTCACGAGTAACGCTTCCTCTCCTCTATCTCTTCTTCGCTCCTACCACTGACTGACTTTTTTAATCTCTCTCTCTCTCTCTCTTTCATTTGCTTCTCTCTCTCTCCCTCTCTCCTTCTCTCTCTTTATCTCTATCTGTCTCTCATAACACATGTACGAAGTACGTCCTTCAAGAAGAGCGCATGCCACTATACACTGCCACATACCGCTATACTGTCGGAGTCTCACAGTGAGTATGAAGAGCAACCGTTGCCGACATCTTTATGTACGATTTTTCAAACATTATTTACATCTCATGTCAGTGAAAAGATTTCATGTTTCTCTTTTATGTTCAGAGACCAAAGAAAAAACACTTCAATTTACATCATATGAAGTTATCACTTCTGCCTGGGGTCCCACGACGGCTCAAGGTTTTTGAATATCTCTGTTTGCATTCATGATCATGATTTTCTAGCACTTACTGGAACTTGGTCAAAAGCTTCTATTTATTGTGCTAAAATTGTCTGCTAAAATGTTTTTCAAACTTTTAGGGACGATCGTGTGACTAGAGTATTTGCGTGCTCAGAACATACACTATACTATGTGTACATATTGTAGCCCTGTTAATGGTTCTCACTAAACTATTTGGCCTTGTTTTTTCGAATGAATACATTAATGAACCATTTTCTACACAAAATATATGCTACACAAAACTAAAAAGTAATTATTTCATTATGGAGATATTCGCAAAACACTTCAAACAGAATTATTATGCACAATATTTTTCCTACGCGAAATATATTCTAGACAAGATATTTAAAACAGTAAGCGTAATATTTTCTAAACAATGTCGATCCCACACACAATGAAATATTTATTATTGTCATTCAAATATTTTTGCTGCTCCATGAAAAATATTGTGAGTGGAGATATTCAACACAGGAATATTCTACACACAAATATTCAGTGAGAAACTTTTCCCACATAAAACATATTTTACGAAAATTATTTCCCAATGGGAAATATAAAAAACAATGTCAGTTATACCTTCGAGGTGAGTGACGTAAGTTAACTTCACACTATGGATATAAGATTTGAATTATAAGTTTTGCTTTTGAGTAACTTCAAAACATCGAATGACACCAGGGAATAGGCAAGCTGTATATATAGGCTGGAGAATTTTAGTAGAATGATTCTATAGAATCTGAATATTATTTACATATACCTTTGGACAACTATAATGTCAGAATGAAGTTAGGTTAACGCCGCCGGAATCAAACCCTGCATACATTACGTAAATTTTTTTTCTGTATGTGGGAGAGGGGGGGTAGGGGAGTTAAAGGTAAATTCAGGCAAGTTAAAAATTCAGAAAATTAAAGATGGACTTGCAATAATTCAAAATAAATTAATGTGAAATTGTAAATGAGCTCTCTCGAATTCGCTCGTAAGTTTGAGAAAGCCTAGAGCGCGCATCTCTCAGATCTCGCGCCTTACGCTTGTACACGTTTGGACCACGCGCTTCGCGCTCGGTTATTTATTCCTTGCACTCGAAATGCTTGACAGATGGACAGACTCTATGGCGAAAATTTTATTTTCGGCTTCATGGGGTCTGAAAACGTGGAGGTCCACTGGAAAACCGGGGTATGAAATTTCAGACGAAAAACGAAATACCCTATCTCGAATTTGCTACAAATTAAAGAAAGAATCATTTGCAAGAGACTTAAAAGTATAAAATAAAGAAAAAAGTATGTTTCTGCAGTCTATGGAGACTACAGATGGGCAAAAATGGTGGCAGCAAATGTAGGTTCCATCCGCTCTGGGTTCTATAGCATCTAATAGTTGCACAGCATAGTATGGCAAAGGATATTCTGGTGGTTGCACCATCTTGCACTCCCAGAAATCTTTTTCTGCATGGTAAACGAAATCGTCATCAGCTAAAACAAATCACAAAATTATTGTCGTGTGGAAAAGAAGAGGCGAATAAAAGCGACAAGACTGGATGCGTTTTTACCGAACCTACAACCTGAACTGGCATTGTTGTCTTCGTTCTAAAGCGGCCTCAAACCTAGGAATGGTTCTCAGATTTCTTCCTAGCTTTCATCAACCACTTGCACTGCTCTGGTTGCCGATCTCCACATGATGTTCCTTGTGGTCTACCCCTTCCTGTGGATGAGCTCACAGGCTTCTATTTTTCGGTGCTATCTGTGTAGAAGAGATTAGATAACATTAACGCATCTACATTGTAATAGTTCATTTCAACTGGAAATTGCTTGGCTGACAACTTACCGAAATCAGTACACAAATCTTCAAGGACGTGATTGGCTTCTTGTTGTGGTTTCTCGTATTGTGTGTTTTGGTTTTCGTGACCACTTCCGCGTCGTCTGTTACGTGATCATCCTCGTGGTTTACCTATTCCTGTGGAAGTGGTAGCTTCTGTCCTCGTTCTGCAACACTGGTCTGACTGGTTTTGTTGAAATCATCAGGCAATTTGTCAGTTGCATGTATGGCTGGAATGGCTTCTTGACCTGGTCTCTTATATTTCTTCATGAGTGCTGGTACCACTTTCATCTCGATTTGTCACCGGTCTTTCTTTGAGTCGACCCCTTCCTCTCCCAACTTGATAGCTTGAATTTCGGATTCCTCTTCAAACTATAACTAAATAATTGGTCTGATATACTTTCAAGATCATTATATGAATATATATTAGGGTGGTTCTACATTCGCGAATTAAAATCCTATATGCACTAGGAGAAGGTCGAGCTGTTTGATATCTATAATCATTAAAAAATTGTCTTGTCAGCAACAAATTTTTCATAGCGTTACACTCGATTTGCGGTCTACGGTCAAAATCGATGGAGGCATTCTCAAGTTCCGGGCTAGAATCAGTGCCGGGGCCCTTTACCCCTCTAAGCCTTTTTTCCAACTTCACTTGAAGTTTCTCACATTCTCTCATTCTACTATCCTAATGAATTATGATGAAAGTATCAAATTGAAATTGATTTCGTTCAAATTTGAACAACCACGATTCGTTCTGATCGATGGCGAACACATGCGAAATCTACGTTCGACTGATTCCGACCTTCAGGATGGAAGCTAAATCCAGTCCAGATGATTCCATCCGATTACGATTAATTCTTTTTCAGTCCGAATCGGTCTTTCAGGTTCATTTCGCATGAGGCCGCGCAAGCCTGGAGGAAATTTTCAACCCGCTGAATCCGTCTGATACCAGATATAATTCCGAATGGGATTGAATGATTCCGTACTTCAATCAGAATAATTCGCCACCAGTCTGAATAAAATTTGCATTCCGACTGAATCTAGCGCAATACACTAGATCATTCCAAATGATTCCGTTTGTTACACTCACAAAAAAATTTGTAACACAGCAAAAATTTTCATTTTGCAAGAATTCATAGCATACTCTGAGCTTATTCTGAATGATTCCGTCTTATTTCCTCTGCAGTCCGAATGACTCCTGATATATCGGAATGGATTTATTCCGTGCAATTCTGGATTCACTCCAGATGGTTTTCGCGTCTGTCAAACAAGAGTTAAAATGATTCTGGTTTCATTCGAATGACTCAAAATAATTTGGAATGACACGGAATCAGTCGGAATAAGCTCGTATTATCTGGCAGATTCAGGCAGAATCAGACGGAATGGGCATTGTATTCTGATGAATGCGGAATCATTTAGAGAGGTTTCGTAATGGCACGGAATCAATCGGAATGAGAATGATTTATCCGGGATATACATTTAAAAGTTTGTCATAAGGACAACTGCGGGATTTCACTAACGGGATTTCAGCTATAACCACGTCTCATGACCATGAGATAGGTGGCTACAGTCTGCGATAGACTCAACAAGATGATCCGGCAAAAGTCTCGTGCACCTTGAGGACATAGAGCGACCCAAGGACGACCGCCTGTTGCATCTTCCCGGAAAGCGTCTTAGTATTTTATTTGACAGGCAGGGATGCTTTTTAGGATATTAACTAGTGAAAGCTTGGCAACTCCAAGAGCACCGATAATCAGGACGACTAGCTCAACAGAATATTCCGGGTATAACCGTCGCAACTCCTTGGTAAGGTATTTATACCTTATTTACTTTACAACGTTATTCAACTTGACTGAGATGTTTTTGTCGGCTGATGCCGAAAATTCAATTAAGAACATGGTTCGTTCTTGAAGTCAAGAAGAACTATGTCAGGCCTCGAGTGCGTAACCGAAACAATTGTCAAGAACATGAATTTCCAGTATATGCGGCACTTCTTATTTTTGATATTTGACTCTATTTCCCTAGGAGCGTTTGGCTGAGCGTTATTAGGCCTAATGCCGTTAGAGTGACAGGAATAGTAATATGATTTTTCATAGTGAACATTCACAAATCATTCCCAGTGAACAAAAAGATGAAGAAAAAAACATATGTTTGTGTATTTAAAGATATTCTGCTTCATTTTGGTTTCTTCTCTTACATATTTACTGTTACTTCATTGAAAATCAGCGTCCCTGATTGTGTGATTAGGGAGAGTTTTGTAAATCTGGTTGAATATATTTCATGATCCACGTGTAGTATTCGTTACCATCAACGCGTATAAAAACATCAGGGTGATCCGCACTTAAAACGTTTCCAGTCCGAACGAGCACACCAAAGAGTTTATCACCCACAACCAAGGCAGAACCGACATCCTCACTCGTACAGCGACTGTGTTCAGGTAATTGCACAGTGCAGATATTGAATGGTGTGATAGGATAACGATGTTCGTAGAGATTGATACACGTCAGCAGGTTGAGAATCGCCACTTGTGTAATTGGTCGTACTTGACCATCGGGTCCCCAAGCAATAATAGAAGCATGCATGTCTGCCGATAGTGGTTCCTCAGAAAGTGGTATTGGTCGACTGAGTGATGGGCTTGTGATGCTGATAGGTGGTTGAATCAAAAGCAAGGAAATATGTCTTTTATACAGTATATCGTATACTTGGTGTGTTCTAATAGGACTTATATGTGGTGCACCAGATTCAAGTGTGTACCAATTTGCCGGTTGCAAATTACATGTTCTAGGAGTTAAAATATGTTTAGGCGACAATATAACACCTGTGCAAATTTTTGCGTAAGCGTGTAGAACTTTCACAATGTGGATAACATCGGTAATCATCCATTCTCCGTGTCCAAAGAAGTTGTGACCAATCATGCGTTTATTGCGAATGTGAAGATTTGATGCGTTTCCTGCAAGAATGACAAATTAATTAGTCAGTGTACACAAGGTTGGGTGAAAAAGAGCAAAGTTCTCTGCTTTTTGACTTGGTCCCTCATTTTGATTAGAAATACGCAGCAAAAAGAAGAAAGGTTTAGTAATGATATCATTCGGTGTTAGTCTATCATTTTAATTATTCTAAAAAAACTTGAATTCCTTTGAATTCAATTGAATTATTTTGAAATCGTATTGAATTCATTTTGATGGTTCGAAGTTTCTTTAATTCTATGTATTCTTGTACATTCTTTTAAATGTCACACATTCATGATATTCAAGAATTTCACAGAATTATGGCAATGTAGAGATTTTTCTGGACGTCAGAGAATAAAGAATACAGAGAATTCAGGAAATTTAGCAATGGAAAGTGTCAATCTAGGTAAATGAGATCCTTTGAACTTTTTTTAAAAATATTTCCAAAACGCGTAGTAGTTATTGCTATAAAGCTCTAAATTTTCATCGGAAATACTCAATAAATGCTTCGATGAAGAAATACGCGCCCTACCTAATTAAAACAGTTACAAGTTTTTTTTCCTCCGATTATTGAGAATGTCAGTTTACTCACCACGTATATCTTCCAAGAAACATCCAGTAATTCCTTGAAATGATATGACACAAAAAATTAGGAGATTCAAATGTATTTTCACGGACATTCCAAACACAAAATAAGATTATTCAGTGAATGAAATCACACTCTGATCAAATGAAGGTCCAAAGAAATAATGAAAAGACTATAAAGAGCGGGCGTCTTTTATGTGATACTTTATCTGCAGAGCCAAGTGATGCTTATCGATCTGAAGAGATGGTGTAATAAATTGTTACAAAAGACTTAAGAAGAGGTTTGCTCAATTAAAGAGAAAAAATGATAAGCCTTGTTTTCATAATTTTAATCCAAAAAATATTTGTTCAGAATTAAAGAAACTATTTCTTTAAGATATTGTCTCTATTTAAACAAATATAACTTTCCTTGTAGTGTGAACTGAGCCATATTTTTATTTGATTCGAAGACATTTTTTGGAAGCAAATAAATTTGTTCTGAGTTTCCAAACAAAATAGACTCAAAATTGCATCATTCTCTATTATACACATTAGAATATTGAAGAGTTTTTAATTGCAAATCTTCAAAATTGAAGAATTTTCAATTTTGATTTTTCGCAACTGAACTACATATACCAAGAAAACTTCTGAAATCACACAAGTTTAAACTATAAACATAACAAGTTAATGTATGATTATTATTTCTTACATTCCATACTACTTGAAAAACGAGAACGAATATAATGAACTTGATTTAAATGTAGTAAAACAAGAGTTAGCGATTTACCCAAATCTTTTATAAAATCACTTAACTTCATATTTTAAAGAACAATAGGGAATATTTGAATTTTTTACTCAAGGTTTGAGAGATTTTCACTTTCTGTTGAATTTTCCGTCAAATTGTAAAAAAGACTTCTTTGTTATGGGTATTTTTCTACATGGTTTCTCTATAAGGCTATTTCTTCAAAATATTACGTATCAGTATCAATTACACCCCCTCCCTCTATGTCAGAAATCGTAACATTTTTATGGTCTCACAAAAAAAAATCTTTTAAGCATTTTTTGGATGGCCCCTCAGTGAAAATATATCAATAATATTAAAGCCATTGTGTAACATTTCCAACTTTGTTAAAATAACAAGAAGAAAATATTCTGAAGTTTGTTCACAATATGAAACGAGTCATTCTAAATGATTGAATCTGTTGAATTTTCAGCTAAAATGGGTAAATTAAAAAAAAATTAAATAGTTGAACTTTCCACTAAAATCAATGATCTTCAACCGAATAGATTAATTTTCTAGCTGAAAAAAAAAATCAACTACTCGTACAATGCTGAATGTTTAAAAAAAATGGATTTGTAACAAAAGTCCAATTTTCAACTTAAAACGATTTTTCAATCATGAATACAGAAAAATTTCAGTTGAATTGTTGTGAATATGGACAGATGTTGTTACAATATATTTACATCCCTGAAGTAATAAAAATGTTTTGAAATTATATCGAAGAAAAGTTTTATTTTTTTCATTTTCAAGAATTGTATGTAATTTTTGAAGTTTCAAGCCAAAAAGATCAATTTTTTACACAACTGAATTTTCAACGTGAAAATATCAATTTTCAGGAAAAATATTAACTTTTGAACATATAGTTAAATTTTCAAGCCAAGCTTTCTATGAAACAAATTAATTTTTAATCCACGAATAAGAATTTTTGATAAAAAAAGTTAATTTTCCAGTAACTAATTGATTTCTCTACAGTAGTTGAATCTCGAACCAAACAAGAAAATTTTTCAACGAAACAGAATTATTTTCTAACAGAATTGTACACTTTCAGAAGAAATAATTAAATTTATAACCAAATAATGATGTCTTTAACGAAAGAAAAATGGTTAAATTTTCAGTTAGAAAAATTAATTTCAAGCCAAAACAACAAAATAAATATTGAACTCTGAGAATTAATTAGGGCTGTTCAAAAAAAAAGAAAGGCCGAATATCAACTTACATCTTTGATTTTTCATTCCTTATAGATTAAAAATTAACGACGTGGAAGGAGAAATAAATCCGATAATATTTAGAGGTCGATCATCACCAATTTGTCTGTTTTTACAAAAAACTACATTTTTCTTCAAGCCGGCAGATCATAACGCAAAATTATACAGAATATAAAAAATGCTACTTATGATAGTAAATATTTTTTATCATTAGTTTTTTTATAATTACGCATACTTAGGGATATATGCGAAGAAAATTATTCATAAAAAAATCTGAATCATCTATATTATTTACTGCAAAGTCTTTAATATAAATTGAAATTATTTGTATGGTCTAAAAAAACAATTTACATAAACATGTAAAATTGCTATTTTATGAAAAAATTTAATTTTTCTGTAAAAAGAGACAAATTAGCAATGAGCCATCTCTAAACATTATGCGATTCATTTCTTCTTGCACGTGGTTTATTCACGTGGTTTCAGTAGGAACAAAAAAATCGAAGATGCAAGTTGAGATTCGTACTTTCTTTTTTTCAAAATAAAACCCTAGTCTCTAAGGCACTGGAAAATTTCTTTTTTACGTTGCGCTAGGTCAATTTCTAGCGTTGGGCGTTCGAACTGCGCTATTAATTCAATTGCTAGTTTTTGCTGTATTGTTGCAAAAAGTGAGATGCAAAATGTGAGATTAATAATTTTCAATTGAAATAACTAATGATCACTCAGATAAGACGTGAGCGGAGATTGAAAATATTAAAAGATGTCGGCGAAAAGCTGAAATTGATTGGTTAGGGCTGATTATGCTCTCAGACAACTAACAAATTCAAATAGAATCATATTTTATAATTTCTCATCAATAACATTACCTGATTTTGAAGTTAGGAATCTCTAAACTGTCAAACCTCAAAATAGTCATCCGACCATGAGCAAACATTATACCTCAATAACAATCACTGATCACAATCGTGATTTTTCTTTCTTTTTTGCTATGATAACTAAGGTGCGACCAGAACGACAGGTCGTAAACCTAAAAAAAATAATCCAAAATGCTATCGCAACGAATGATTATCAGAGGCAATTTTTTCTTTCTTGAAATCTCAAATTCATATTTGAGGCGTGAGTGTGGATGGTGATGCACCAGTGACGCCTATAAAAAAATCAGGATGATGATGATGACTTAAGACGCTTCAAGCTTGAACGAGGACACCAAATAGTGTATCAACACAACCAACGCAGA
>JAABKJ010008222.1:0-11500 GCA_011634705.1 Andricus grossulariae | reverse complement strand
TGCTTTCGGCTGTTGAAATAGCTGCCATCAAAATGGAAGTGGAACAGCAGCTTCCTATTGATGAACTCCCTCTGGAAGATGTGGACAACGAAGACCTGATTTAAGTTGAAGGCATAGGTGCTAGGAGTAATGAATATCAAGTACCGGATCCACTAGAACAATATCCGGACGTTAATAATGTTGATGTAAGCAGCGAAATTTCAAAAAAACTACAGCACCTTGAAAGAAGTTTTGGTCGTGCTTTACTAAATATCAGATATGTAGAACCAACACAAAGGCATTCTCTGTCCAAGATGTACATCACAAAGAATCTGCGTGCACTAATGGAACACCTGAACAGCAAGCATTTGAATGCAACACTAACTGCGTAAGACGTGCAAAATCTTGTGTATTGTGCAGCTGTGGCAGCCGTTAGAAAGTTGGGCCGCAGAACTAGCCTACAAATGCCGTCTTTTCCCCAGGAAGGGATCGAGATCCATCAAGAAAAATTAGGTTGGATATGGATTTCAGCAAAGCAAGGTGCAAATTGGGTCGATTGACATAATATAAGAAAGGTAATAGAACCAGAAAGCTGACACACCATGTTACTAGAATCATCCACCCTTGGTACATCGAAACATTGACACCAGAATTACTGAATGAGATTACAGATTCCCGACGGCAGAGACTTGATGTTCTTACTGCTAAACTGCATCGGTACAAGAAAAGTAGTGCAAGGCAGCAAAAAGCGAACCTTTCAGGAAGATGAAAGAAGGTGCTACCGTCAACTGAGTGTATAGCAAAATAACCAGCTAGAAACCGAAGTCCCTCAATTGGAAGACAAGACTAACTACTGGTCGGGTGTTCAGGCAAAAACGAACAAAAGCAATTTCGACGGTGCATGATTCCAACTAGAGAAAGCAAGAGCAAAAAATAACCCTGAAATAAAGCTGACTAACATCACAGCTTCGGATGCTTCAGTGGGTTTGAAAAGGGCAAGTAACTGGAAAGCTCCAAGTTCGGACATGGTGCACAATTTCTGGTAAAAATACCTAACGAGTGTGCATCATGCGTTGGCAAGGTGTTTTCAGAATATCATCGAACATCCAGACCTGATACCAGGCTTTGTGCTCAAAGGTACTGCGTATATGTAACATAATAAACGTATATGTAACATAATAAACCAGACGCTCAAAATCCATCTGAATTTCGACCGATAGGCTGTCTTCCAACAATTTATAAATACCTTACAGCTATCATTGCAGATAAGGTATATTCTCACTGCAAGGAGAATGACATCCTTACAGAAGAACAAAAAGGATGTTGTAAAAACTCGCGGGGCAGTAAAGATCTAGTGACCATAGACGCTGCTGCCATGACACAAGCTCGTAAACTTCAAAGAAATTAGCAAGCGATTCCTTCCGTAGAACATGACTATTTGCTTGAAATCTTAAAAATTTACAAAATTTGCCCACGCATCATCGACTTTTTAAGTCGTGCAATGATGTTTTGGAGTACAAGAATGGAATATTTTGATCATGGACAACTAAGAATAACTAGATAAATATGCATTACGACGAGTATCTTTCAAGGAGACTCCTTTAGTGCACTGAGGTTCTGTTCAGCGTTGAACCTCATGAGTTCAAAATACATGATAATGAGGATGGTCATCAAGTGATCCATCTTCTTTACATGGATAAAAAAATACATCAGAATTACTTATAACAGATTATATAGTTCAGCGTTTACAGCTTTTACCTATTATTTTTTTTTAAAGCCTTTGCCGAAAACTTCACTATACTTTTTTAAAATGCTTCTTCACATGAAATTCATGTTTGCGCAAACTTTCCTTGATAAACAAAACGCTCAAACATTTTGTGGAACGAATTATGCAATACCTCAGAAAATAATTTTCTTTACACATACATGCAAACCCCTCGTTTGCCCACCGTTTACAGACATCGAAAATTACAGATTCCGCACTGTGCGCGAAAGAAATGCCTAAAATCCCCAACATCGATGACCAAAACGCTGTCACCGGTTATCCAAATGGTCTCCTCGGTTACCAAAACATTTTGGCCACCGTTAGCCATCTAGCGTCGTAAACAGTTACAATGTGAACATCGTTTTGGGTGAGGTTGGGTTTATTTCGTTCGTGACAGTTTGTTTTCGTTCATTTTCGTTCAAATAATTTGATGCATGAAGAGATTGAAGAGTTTATTATAAGTTTGAATAAGGTAAAAACGGCAAAAAAATCATCAAAATGGATTTCGCTGAGTTATGTTCTCTTCTATTTTCAGGAAACATAAACATTTTGGAAGATATTTGTTAGTTTTGCGGGGGGCATAGTATTCTGTAAAGAAAAATTGTTTTCGATACTCGAGTCCTCGCGGGCGATTTGGTCACTGCTAGTTTGAAAGGGCCGCGTGAATCCTTCAAAATTTCCTATTTGAATTTTTATTCGTCAGGGGTCAACTCCGCCGCGCTAGAATGAATCTGCGTCTTGTTCCTGCATCGGAACACTGAATTAGGGTTCGGAGAACTAGAGAATGAACACGAGAATGATATCGAGGCAATCGCTGAGTGCAAGTCATATAAATACCTGGGTATTCTCGAATCTATGGGTATTCAGCATACAATGGTTAAGAAAAGCTTAACGACAGTCTTTACAACAAAACTCAGATTGATTCTGAGGAGTTCTATCAACACGGCAAACAAGATCAGGGCAATTAACACCTATGCCATCCCTGTCCTCGCGTACTCCTTTTGGGTTCATCAAATGGTCGAACACCGACCTTGAATGGTTAAACAGAACCATCCGTAAAAAATTCATCGGATTAAAATAGTTAAAGAAAATCACGAAAAATGAATCCAAGCGGCGACACTCTCCTGTCTCTCTTCTGACGCATGTGTTTCGTCAAGCGATAACAATGACTATACGTGTCGCGATGGCAAGTGATAATCAAGATGGACAGTTTATGCAGTGTACTCCACCTCACTTGCTCACTCAACAAAAATGATTAATCTTCAACTGTAATAAATTAATTTTATACCAAAAAGATTAATTTTCTACAAAAAAAGACGAATTTTCCACACGATATATACAGTTTTAAACAAATACTTTCATTTTTAAATAAGAGATATCAATTTTCAACCAAATAGTTGAATTTTCGGCCATAAAAGATAATTTTCAACCAAGATTGAAATAGTTAAATTTTTAGTTTCAAACAAATTAATTTTCAAGCAAAGAGTTTTCAACAAAATAGTTCTTTTCACCCAATGTGATGGATTTTTTACTAAAATTATAAATATTCTAGTGGAATAATTTAATTTCAAACCAAAAAGATAAATTTTCAATTAAAATTATGAATCTATAACTGGAGTAGTTGCATATTCAATCAAAAAGATGGATTTTCAACGAAGAAGATTAATTTTCGATTAAAAAAAAAAACGAATTTCCAACAAAATACATGAATTTTCAAGTTAAAACGATAAATTTTCAGCCAAAAATTATATAATAAAATTCCCAGTTTAGAAAAATTTCAACCGAAGAGATGAAATTTCAACTCAAATTAAGGAATATTCAAGTGGATTAGTTGAATTTTCAATTAAAAAAATCATTTTCAACAAAACTCATGAATTTTCAACCAAACAGTTGAATTTCCAACAAAAAAACATTAATTTTCAAGTAACATGCATCAATTTTCAACCAAATAGTCAATTTTTGACTAAAACAGATAATTTTTCATCCAAAAATGGAATAGTTAAATTTTCGGATTGAAAAATATCAATTTTCAACAACAACAAAAAACGAATTTTCAACAATATAGTTATTTTCAACCAAGGTGAAGAATTTTCAAATAAAGTTATGACTTCAACTGGAAAAACTTGAAGTACTTTCTTTTTCAAAAATGTAGAAGAGGAAAAGTGAAGAGGCAAGTGATAATCAAGATGGAATTTATGCATTGCCACTTCACTGGCAAGAAGAAGCTGAAAATGATTGTTGTATTCATGATCAAAAGAATGTATTTTTCCTTACGGGGGGCTTCGCCCCTAGACCCCCCCCCCCCCATTAAAGCTGCACACTCGACACACACTCGTATACGAAAACCATTCCGTTTTTGCATAAAATATCGTGTGTCACTCCGCAGCAAACCGTTGACGACCTCGCCCGCTGTTTGTAGTACTCGGCGCGCGCATGGACGCCTCGTACTACAAACATCGGCCTCGGAGGTCAAAGACGGGGTTTGCTGCGTCGTAACACAATATACTCTTGTTATGAAAAACGACTACCAGAGACAATATTTACGACCCTGAAATAAGTAATTTTGTCCACGAGAGAGGGCTACGCATTTAACATCAAATTTAAGGCATTTCTAAGGGCTTACCTTGGAACTTCGGAGCATTCTCTTCATCGAAAATTGAAGCAGAATCAGAGCCAAAATTATTTGCGACGACCCCTCGTGTAGCACGAAGTCTCAATAGCTTAATCAAATTTTCATTTTCCCCCTTCCCATTAACTTTTTCCTTACATTCAGTATCGTCGGAAGAATCTCTTGCTTGGGTGTTGTACGTTCCACCATATGGAATAGGTTTTCTGTGACTTGCAGACTGAATAACTGGAGAGTCATCGGCTATGAAGGAATTGCTAAAATCTTCGTCGTTGCCATCTTGATTTTGGTAACATTGATTACTCTTCTTTTGATAGCCTGTAATATTATAGTGCATTTAGTATACGTTCTTTAAAATTGCTTGATTTTTATACCTTTAAATCATGTCATGTTGACTAAAGCTTTATGTCTCAAAATTTTTTCTTCGATTTCATTTGATAAACGCCTAAAATGAAACGCAAAACATACAAACAGAATATTTTAACAGCTTTCAGTCGAAAACACTCCCAAACACACAGAAAATAAGAGTGATTTTTCACGAAAATAGGGGAATAAATTCTTTTTAGAAAGTAATGTATAGGTACCATAGCAAATTCAATCTGAAAC
Organism: Andricus grossulariae; assembly: GCA_011634705.1. NCBI lineage: Eukaryota > Metazoa > Arthropoda > Insecta > Hymenoptera > Cynipidae > Andricus > Andricus grossulariae. The sequence goes on along the minus strand of JAABKJ010008222.1, from coordinate 6,524 downwards.
GCTTAAGATTCCAAGTAGAAATACATTGCATTCTCAACAAAAGAATTAAATTTTCAACCAAAATAGACATAATTATATTTTACAATTTGAGTTTTTTTCTGGATGAAAATCCGTAAGATTCTCAATTATTTTCTGTAAAATAAACGTCAAAATTTATTTTAGAGGCTGTTTAATCCAGTTTCGTGGGTAAATTTTGATACGCTTGATTTGCTAACTAATATTAAGACGCATGGGACTAATTATCTCAAAATGAGACAAATTCGCGCACCTAAGAGGTAAAGACTATCGGTGTCCTTGTTACTCTACAGCTTCAATCTCTCACCTCTAACGAACGAACGAACGACCTCCCCCCTCGTAGTCCGTCCGAATAGGCGACAGGGGAAAACGAGATAAATTGGAGGGGCCGAAAGAGAGGTCAGTTTTCCGCTTGCGTCTACCCCATCCTTCTATCCTAACGGTAAAGGGATAGAAAGGGAGATAGGGAGTTTCTAATGGGAGTTATAGGGATAGCACCCTGTCCGTTCCTCAGGGCATTCAGAATCTTTCGCAGAGCCTGTTTTTTTTTTTTTTTTTTTTTTGAAAAACCATGATAAAAAACCCGAGTCTCCTCTCCGTACATGCTGTCCCTTTATTATAAAGAAGCCCTGCGATAGCACTAAGGTCAGAAGTCGTGTATAATTTGCCTCAAGTGTACATCTTCTTGAAAAAACTCTCTAGCAACAAAATCTCTTCACAATTTCTTCCCGACGATGACTCCTGCACTCATCATCACGGTAAGAGACTCTCCTCGCCGTCAACCTGATCAAACTCCCACTTTCCCACTTCCTCGTCTGCTGGAACTCCAGCACACATCCACTACCCACTCCCACTTCCTCGTGTGCTGGAACTCCATCACACATCCACCACTCACTCTCACCTCCCCGCGTACTGGAACGCCAGCATGCATCAACCACCCACTCCCACCCCCCTCGAGTGCTGGAACTCAAGCACACATCCACCACCCACTTTTCCACACCCCCCCTCTTTCACCCAATAATCTCTCTCAAAACCGACTGTTTTTTATACATGCACACCGATGGACAGAATAAGAGGAACGCCCCGCAAGGGCCCGTAGAAGCGCTGCAAAGCAGCTAAAGTTCCGCGCGAAGAAGGCTCCGATCGCCGCTGAATTGGCTGAGCTCCTCCACAAAGCACTAACTCTTGTCGCTACAATCCCGCACAAACCACTATTGGCCATCTCCCCTGCTGACACGCACACGAGTCCGTTTGCCCCAGATGCCGTGAGGCCATGTACCAGTAAATGGGTGAACGCTCATTTCAGTGTCACCTTCCCCCCTACCCCCTCAGAGACAGTTACCCCATGCCATTGGACTACATGCCGACACAGAAATACGAATTGCCGGCAACAGCGCCACTGGACGCGCCAGCAACACCACGCTTGGCAACCCTGCCCCAACCGAGTACCGTTAGACTGACTGGTACTCCCCGGGCCCGTGCGTACACAATCATCCTGGGAGTCGGCTCTCCTCTCGCTCTAACTCCGTCTTCCACGCAGCGGCGCTCAGTCGAGGAAAGACAGCGGCGACGGGAGCACTACTTGGCGCAAAAAAGACGGAGCACACCCGCGTGACGGCCGTTGCCACACCGCCAGCTGTTGGCTCAACAAGCCCACCGCTCCCCTCATCGCCCACTAGTAGTACCAAGGGGGCTAATACCGGACGTCCCTCGATCATCTACCACCTAGGCCACGGACCAGTTTCTTCCCCGGCCGATAGCCCCACTAAGCATCCAAAGGAAGCGCATTGAGATACTATATTCCAAAGATTGTATACGCACCCGAAATCAAGGTGACGCGGCTCGCTCACGCCTTTCGAAGAAATTGAGACTGTACAAGTGATAAATAAACCCAACCGTACCTGTATATTACCCGTCTTCTTTCATGACTTCACCTATCTCAACGATATAATTATAAGAGCACTCCTCCTTTCTGTCTACCTAATACCTGCCTATCCCCCCCCCTCCCTGCGTACTGGAAATCCAGCGCGTGTTTCCATCCCACCACGTGCTAGAATTCTATAGCACGCAACATCGGTTTCTCTGCAACCCAGTATTAACCTCCGCCCTAAGTACCCTCCCAATTTCAGAAAACTTCAATGATGGTTCCAACAACAATCGGCCTCCCCAGCAGCCGCCTTACCAACCGCTTTGTCACTCAATGACCTAAGATAATTAATTAGGGCTACTAAATCTCCAGCCCCACCCGCACCTGAATTTCCCGGCTTTGATCACGAAGACCCGCTAAACTTTTAGCAACAATGCGAACTATTCTTTGCCCAATCGGACATTGATCATTCGCAGTGGACCTGTACAGTCGGAAAAACTCTACAAAACGGGACAGCAAAATGCTGGAATGCCTATCAATCATTTAGCCTGTCCTGGGAAGAGTTCACCGATTTATTAACCAACAAATACGCGGGTAGCAGCACAATAAACGCTTTGCGTGCTCAGCTACACTCGCAAAAACAAAGAGAAAAAGAGTACGTTGGCATTTTTCTACAAAAAAATACTTACTGGCAAAACTTTTGCGGCCAGCCGACACTGGGGAAGAACTAGTTTATTTAATCTTAGAAATAATCAAACCAGGATTGAAAAAAACTAATTCGATCAGCCAAACCAACATCTTTCAGCGAGTTAATGTCTCCTGCCACTTTGGCAGAAAAAGATGAAGCCGAAAGCCAGGCTTGTAAATCCAGGGCAGAAACCGTGCCAAAACCAAAAAATCAAGCTGCACACACTTCTTGAGACAGTGAGCATGATCCGCAGCGTCAGTACGCACCAAGATGTTAATATTGCCCGGGTCGACACATGCACAAAGATTGCCCTGTTTTAGCCCAGAGACGAGAGAAACACATTGCGGGAAACTGGCGCAGGGTGGCAGAAAATGACGGCCCAGCACAGAACCAGGACGAAACTCCTGCCAGTTAATCTCCGCCACTCACGTGGCACAACGTTCGCTCATCCACATCCGCAACCAAATAAAAGAAAGTAAAACCAAAGCTCTATGTGATTGTGCAGCGTCAGATAATATTGTAAGTTCGAACATTCTGACAAACTGCACAATTTTCTACCGAATCCCCCAGAAGCCGATCTTGCAGCCCGTGGAGCCACTATGAGGCTCTGCGGATCCATCCACCCCGATGTGGGTAAATAAATCTCCTTTACTAGGAGATTTCTTTGTCACCCACGAATCACGCGATGAAGTAATCCTGGCCCGAGCCTGGCTCACCTACCATGGTGCCATAATCGATAGCATATCGAACTGTCTTTAAGTAGGCACGCAACGAAGACACGGAGTATTTGCGCTTTACCTCTACGATCGACAACCCCCTTAGCCACCTCAGCTCTCAGAGAATTACTCATGCAAGAGTTCAAACCTGAGGGTGCCCCTATTTTTTGGGATCTCATCGACAGACACAAGCAGATTTTTCACCAGGGAGCAAAACTCCGAAGATCACTAGCTGGATACCACCACCTAAAACAAGTGTAACCTTCCGACTACCGGTCAGAGGTTACTCTGCAGCCAGCCGAGCCGTGATTGATAAGGAGGTTCGCAAAATTTTGACTGATGACAATACCGAACCCATCTTCTCCCAATACAGCTCCCAACCCGTAATCGTTTTCAAGAAAGATGGAACCAAGAAGTTCTACATAGACTACCGGAAATTAAACAATCTGCCAATCGACGCAGCTCAACCACTTCCGGTTATCCACGAAGCTTTAAAAGATCTCGGATCGGCCAATTCTTTCTCAACGATCGATCTCAAAAGCGAATATTGACAGATACCGTTAAGCCCAGATTCCAGGAAGTACACTTCCTTTTCCACATCCAATGGAGGACAATATCCGTTCAAGGTCATTTCGTCTTCAAAACGCATCCTGCACTGTTCAGAATCTGGTGAGGAAAGCACTCGGCACTTACTGGCCAAATTCTCCATTACCTACCTCGAAGACATAATCGTATACTCAGACACTGAAGAGGAACATCTTCTGCATCTAGCTCTCGTTTCCGAGAAGTCGTATCTTGAGGACAGTCATTTTACCTTACGAACCGGTAGCACGGCGATAACTTGACTCAACCATATAAAAGACACTCGATCTAAATTGGAACGCTGGGCATGTCTACTCGGTGAGTTCTCGTACATTATCGAGCACCGCCGTGGTAAGGATAACCAGCTTGCCGATGCTTTATCACGACACTCCGATCCAGAGTGACTGACTCCTGGGGGGACAGACGTAGAGAAAATGTTCCCGCCCTCTCGTGAAGGAGTACCCGTAAACGAGGCCGACGTAAGAATACGCAGAAGCGCCATTGGCCAGAACTCATTACTCGATAAAGTCTGTGAAGCTCAGCAATACGTCGCTTTGACGAACCATGAGGATGAAAGATGACACGAACTCCAGACACAGTTGCTAAGGAATCGAAACGAAGAGAGTTTCGTGCTGAATCATCGCTTGGATCAGCTGGGGTTTTAAAAAATACACCCGGAGAACCCTACATAGTCACTGCATGTCCCTGAAAGCATGGTGGAACAAGTTCTCCGGGAGCACCATGACACCCCACTAGCTGGTCACCCTGGAATGGGTGAAACTATGCGAGACATTCAAACTAGGTTTTACTGGCCAGGAATGCGCCGAGATGTCAGGATATAATACGAAGCTGCCATCTCTGTTTATGTTCCAAAGCCGTACGGACAACACGACAAAATTGTCTTCGACCCAGAGCTGCAAAAACCCCCCTTCGTACCGGAAATGCAGCGTGTTTCCATCCATGCTTCCATCCCACCACGTGCTGGAATTCTTCAGCACACGACATCCCTTTCCAAGCAGTTACCATTCTACAAATCAATTAATTAATTAATTTAGATTAAGTAAGATATAACCACTTTATATCCAACACTTGCTAAACTTTAATTGCAGTCTTCTAAATTTATTAGCAGTGTAAACTCTCAAATCTGGGAGTTGCAGTCTATGCCTCCAATCTCGGAATTGCAGTCTAAACACTCGAATCTCGATTTTTAGCAAAAATGAGCTATTATAGCTATATGGAGCAGCGTATAATTATTTACCTGTTTGAAAAATATTGTAAGCGTGAGTGAAATAAATAAGGAGAACATAGAGAATTTTGAAAAAAGGATTTGAAGTCAGTTCCGTGGATTAAGCTCGAGTCTCGAATTTCATTTTATTCCCGCTAGTGAAACAGCTCCTCAAATGACTGGCGGGTGAAACTTAAAGGGTCAATTAGTTTCGAGAAAGGCGTGTATGCAAACACAGATTAATTATGCTGAATATCACACATTTTACGAAAATTTAGAATCCATCCAACACAAATTGCTTCACATCGTTTTACACAGCAGAATAATGATATCACAATCACCCTTAAATAAAATTTTCTTCATGAAAGTTGAAGTAGAAGAAGAAAAACAGCTTTCTATTCTGTCCTTGAACTTTTTTATTTCTTTAATCAATGTTTTCTCGAAATTGATCACTTTCATTACAGAATGACTTTAAAAAAAATGTTCCTCTGGGAGTACACCAACTTTTGTGTAACACTTTTTGCTGCAGAATCCAAATTCCAACCAAAATAAGCACAATTTAATTATTCCTCGTTTTTCAACGTATTTTTTCATTTTAAGAATTAATGGAATCGAAAAATGATATAGGAAATTATTTTCGTAAATCTGTCTCCTAGCCGACGCGCTTTTTGAACTTAAGAAAACCCAAAATTATAAGAGGACTACTGCATTAATTAAAAAATAAATCAAACGCATAAAAATGCGAAAACTGAATTTTAAAAATATAAATTTCTCCTGTCCACAAACATAATTTAGCCCGCATAAAACTCACAGGATGTATTTCTTATAAATAAACAAGCATAGTAAAAAATTGGCAAAACAAAAAATGACTTTTTATATTTTCAAACAAGTCGTCGCCAGTTTTAAAAATTTTAAACTTTGAATAAATTTCCGACAGATTTTGTAAGAGAACGGTAAACACCACTAGAATCCAAAAAGATATTTGTGACATAAGAATTAGGTCAAAAATTATATGACTTTGAAGAAAAAATGGTGTTTTTGGAAAAATAGACGTCAAAATTCAAATACTCGTAACATCGTGGAGCGTGCACCGTGTGTGAAAAATAAAAAATACCTTGGTTTCAAGTCGAAAGTTATACAGCGTCTTCCTTGTGGTACAGCAGCACTACAGAGAAGTCGGAACTGGCGAGAGACCACTTGAACGGTTAATACGCCGTTTACCCGCTGATAGTGATCCACTACTCGATCGCCTTCTTAAAGACGTTTCGTAAGAGCTTACTTTCGAGAAAAAGAGTCCTGCACTTTCTAGTGGTAGCTTCTTGTACTAGTCAGCCTTTGCCTGCCCCTAATTGCTATATATATATTTAAAAACTAAAGGTTAACAACCACCGCAGGGTCCCACTGGGAGTAACTGCCATCTAAAAAATGACA
>JAABKJ010008221.1:0-11501 GCA_011634705.1 Andricus grossulariae | reverse complement strand
AATTTTAACGCGTTCAAGTTAAATTAAATATGAAGGACCCATTTTGTTCGGTTGAAATGACAGTCTAAAGTCAACTGGACTTTTTAAAACTCATTTGCCTTCATCCATCGAAATTTCTTCTTCAATTAAACTATGGAAGGCGAATTTTTGTTTTCTTCAATTTGTTTGGTATTGTCTGACATAGAGTACAAGTAATTGACGAAGGAAAATACGAATACGTTTAGAGAAAAGTTAATTTTTTCTCCTTATAATAAATATATTTAATTTAATAAAAATAGTAATTATGACTTTATAATAATGTTAAAACCATTTAAAATCATGTATTCCATTATTTCCTCATTAACCAAACAATGAAACAATTGATTTGAGTAATTTACAAAAAATTTATATTTTCTTTTATAAACGTTGCGAATTTCAGTTACATCACTTCACAAGAACTCTCACTGAAGATATTTGAAAAGTGAAACTACTCCCTGACGCCCTTTCGAAAAAGATTCGAGTAGGATGTTTCGATTGACCCCTCCTGCTGTCCCTTTCATGTTTGCCTGACAGGTTCTGTACGTTGACAGATTACAGGTTGGAAGCGACGAAGTGACAAGTCACAAATTAAAATGGACAGTGTCGGGCTTAAAATTACCTGTGTCATCGGATCTTGATGAAAGGGGGTTTTTTATAAGTGAGAACTAATTTATTCAATTCTCTAGGCCTTTCATTTTTTACATCTTAATCACTTTTTGATATTTCTAATTCGATAAAACTGATTCCGCATGATTTCATATGTCTGACCCTGGTGATGTCACGGCATTGTTTGGGGCTGAAATAAATTGTTTCCCACGTAGAACATGAGTCACGTATTTTTTGTTTTTTACCAAACATTTATTTCATGAACTTAGGGCTACTTAAATATTTAAATGAATTCTGAAAAAAGTGAAATTCAAGAGCTAATTCATTTGCGTGGGTAGCAACTTAACTAAAGAAGTCTTATTTTAAACTTATTACTATTCTTTAAAGAAAAGTCAAAAGATCAGAAATATTTTTCGTTCTATCAATTAATTATGTTTGCAACATTTTTAAGTGAAAATATGATTCAAATTTTTTTGAAATTATAAAGAGTTAATCTATAGACTATAGAGTATGGATTTGTAGATGCTAGCTTTGTTTTGGAACAATTTCAATCATTTCCATTTAAATATCTTAAGGTTCTTATTTGAACTCCTTAATCGAAAATTTACATTTCATGTCAAAAAATCTTTAAGGTTCATAAATATCATCAAAAGTTATTTTATTTAAAAATTTTTTTAATCTGTTTTGATCTCGCTTGAAGTCTCAAGAAGCTTGAATACCACTGTGAAGTCAAGATCATTATTTTTTCTTGACAGGTAAAGAAATTGATCGATCGAAAATTTTCATTAAACAGTTATATCTTGAAAAAAAAATAACTTCGTTCAATTTTCTTTTCTGTAGCTTGTAGTAAAACCTACGCCTTTTCAAATCCCTCAAAGAAACCTAATTTTTCTATAAATTACTAAAATAGCGTACATTTGTCGAAACAAATAAGAAGGGGTTTTTCTGAAAAAGGTCACCTTTCCCTTTTTTTCTTGACTTTTTGAAAAATTTAAATTAATATGAAGGAGGTATCCTGTGAATTTCGTCCTTGCTAAAGTGTCCCTTCATATAAAAAAATTTATTTGTTCATGATGTAAAATAAAATTCTCAAAGCATAAAATTTTGTTTTAAACAATTATAGTTTTATGTCACAAAGAAGCTAAAATTAGATGGGATGGTATAATTATATCGAAAAATAAAAATCCCGAATGTTGCAAATTACCGGAAAAATCAAATTGCCGACAATATTTAGTCATTAAATTAAAATATTCAGAAAATGAAACTTGATGAAACTAGAAAAATTCAGAAATTTCCAATTTTCGAAATTAACGAATTCCGGAAATTTCTTATCACGAGAATTTAAAATGCCCACAACAATTTTAGCTTAATATTTTTTATTATCTTTTAGAATAATATTTTATTTTATATCGTGCATACTGCATGTTACATAAATTTCATTTTGAAAGAGCTTTTTCGAAAATTCGAAATTTCGGTTATTAGTAATTTTGGGAATTTACTGATTTCGGAAATTTCGCGATTTTTTAATTTTGAGATATTGAATATATATATAATATATTATATTATAATATATGGATAATACTTTCGGAATATTTCGAATATTAGTTAATGCATATTTTCTGTATTTTTTGTTTGTTAATTCAAAATTTCGAAAATTTTCATTTTGGCAAATTTTCTGTTCAGGTAATTATATTTACGGTATTTATGAACGTTTGTGATTTTTATTTTTTCGGCAAAATTATATCATCCCGATGATGGATTTTGGAAAATTACGATAAACTTGGGAAAATTATGTTACAAGTTTCATAAATTGATGATAATTTTAAGAAAATTCAGTTTAAAGTTTCATATTTTACAGTCACAATTACGGAAATTTCTTATATCTACCGATAATAATCTGATATATTGTATCTGAAATCCCGAAACTTGTAAGAAAAAAATGTTACGTTTTGAGTAGCGGAAGCATTATGCCGTTACATGTAAGGAAAATTACGAAACTTTTTTCGTAATTTAAGGTAAATTTACTAAAATTCCGTTATCGTAATTTTATGCAAAATTTTGGAAAATTCAATTACAAATGTTCTTGTTTCTGCTCACAGGATATCTCCGACATATTACTGTCAATAAAAAAAAATTATGAAAAAAATTCGAGCTGGCCTTTCTGAAAAAAATCACAGTTTCTTGAAGGGATTTGCAAGAGGATATATTGCACTACAAGATGCTGCAAATAAAATAAAATATGTCAATTTTTTCTCAACATAAGACTTTTTAAAGAAAATTTTCATATGAAAACGGTCTAGTATCTTTCTCTGAAAAAATACTTGAGAATTCCTCTTCCAATATTTCTTATAGGAAGCGTTAATAAATTAGATACATTTAAATTAAACTATAGATAAGTTATCCTTAATTTAATAAATCTTTCTTTTGAATTTAATTAACCTTCTCTAGGTGAAGGCTTCGATAACTGACCATTAATTCTCATAATAGCTTTTTGGAATTGACCCAGAAACTTCGTTCTCTAATCGTTAAGAAATTCCTTTTTCAATTAATTAGGTGAAGCTATGTTTGTATACATAATTTTTTCTAAAAAATGTAATGAAAATCAACAGGTTGGTCGGAGAAAGTAATTATTATTGAGCCGCTTCCGTTCACAGTCATATTAAAATAATATATTTACCGATTGCAAAACTACTTTCTCGCGCAAGTTCGCCGTGAATTTTATATCGCATTACGAAACGGTTATTGAATTCTTCAGTATTGGACACGCAGTTTATGGCGCACGCACTTTCTTAGGCACATTTAATTAGATCCGTATTTGCGAATTTATAGACTCGTTGAAACGGATAAACGACTATCCAAATACAAATAAAATATATTCTCAATGTATTCACTTATGTGAAAAATCTCTGCCTAGAGGGAAATGATTGCTTTCTAATTTTAGAAGACTCCAGACAGATTCTAATCTTTTTGGAAAAAAATCCCTCTGGAAAGTTCGCCATAAGAGAATACTTTGTAGAAAGCTTTAGAAATGAATGATTTATTCCGTTTTGAAAATTTTAAGATATAGGTTAGAATATAATAGTGGATATTTCTGGCTTCGAACAGTTTATCTTTTTTATTTACTTACTATTCTATTTTACCTTTAAACTCCAAATTTTAAGTAACTTTGATGATTTTAATTATAAAGATATTGTAACAATAGTAAAAGTTTCAATGATTTTGAAAATAAAATTATTCATTCTGGAAATGCTAAAAGTTTTTAGATATTCTTGTTAATGTAACATACTTTAAAAGTGAATTTCCATAGAATTTTTTAACCCACGTAGAAATATTTAGAATCTTTTTCTTCTTTGATGAAATCGATGAACAAAGATTATTGCAACCATTTTCAATCAGATATTCTTAAATTCATGATGGGGAATTATATTGACCTTCTGGTATTAAATAAGTTGTTGTTTCTTTGTATGGGCTTTAGGGTCCAGTAATAAAAAAAACTGTGTTTTTTAATCAGACGTTTCGACTCATGTGGGAGTACTCTTCAGTGATATATTTCTAAACAAAACCAAATTTACATTTTCAGTAATATGCTTGCGCTACAGTTAACAGTGACGAAAAATATATAATTGTAGAAGGTAAAATACAATTATGACTCTTTTTGTTGTATAATTTTTTGTTCGAAATACAATAATTTTTTCAAATATACATAGAATTCAAGAATAACAATTGAAATGTGATTAGTTGTGAATAATTGCAACTAACTCACGATAAAACATAAGTGAACTAATCAAAGAATTATATAATGAAAAACGATGACGAATAAATAGGGAACTGTGTTATTATAGTAATGAAGAGTCACAAATTTTGTTTTTTAAAAACGCATGGCCCTTTTCACATAATGCGTCTTAGACTTTGGAAATCAGTCGTTTTCCAATAGTGACGACAGCAACTAGTCACTTTTGTTAAAAAAGATTTGTTTTTCAAAAAAACGACAAAAAATTACATTAAATTTATCTATAGTGTTCGGCAACGAATTTTATTAGTGCAATAGTGATGTGATGATTTTCTTACACAATTGCTAAGGTTAGTAATGACATATAAAGATATACAATTAAAAATAAAAAAATAAAAAATAAAATAAAAAACTGATGAGATTAGATAAATTATGGATACCTCAAAACCTTCTTTTCAAATTTAAAAAACAAAATTTGTGACTCTTAATTACTATAATACAGTTCCCTATTTATTAGTCATCGTTTTTCATTATATAATTCTTTAATTAGTTCTCTTATGTTTTATCGTGAGTTAGTTGCAATTATTCACAACTAATCACATTTAAATTGTTATTCTTGAATTCTATGTATATTTGAAAAAATTATTGTATTTCGAACAAAAAAATATACAACAAAAAGAGTCATAATTGTATTTTACCTTCTACAATTATATATTTTCCGTCACTGTTAACTGTAGCGGAAGCATATTACTGAAAATGTAAATTTGGTTTTGTTTAGAAATATATCACTGAAGAGGACTCCCACATGAGTCGAAAAGTCTGATTAAAAAACACAGTTTTTTGATTACTGGACACTAAAGCCCATACAAAGAAACACCAACTCAGATATTTTAAAATCATAATGTAAATTAACCGCCCGGAATTGAAAATTGCCAGGTGTTATTTGAAATATATCTTTGTATCGATATTGATCAATTTTGAATATTTTCTTGCGGGCTTATTCTGATGATTAAAAGGACCCCGCCCAAAAAACTAGACATGATTGGTCCAAGTCCTTTTGGGAAAATTCTTCTAATTAGTTTTATGCACTGCAAAATAAATGAGTTCAGCAAAATTCACCTGAAGGCATTTTTTCATTTTTCCAATTTATATGTTTTCGTTTTTAAGGCTTCTAATTAAAACATGCCTGATTTCGAATACTTCACAATAGAAATTTCTTATCTTTTCATTAAAAATAATTCTAATTGATCACTTCACAATTTCTAAATTTTTCGACATAAAATTTCTTAAATTCTTTACTTTTGTGAGCTTTTAGACATAAAATGTTCAATTTTGCATATTTCCATCTAGAATTTTTTAAGCTTGAAACATAAAAATATTTTTTTTCCATTATGCGTATAAAATTTAAAAAAATTAATGTCAAATTGAATCTAAATTGTAATTGGATTTTTCCACTAAATATTTGTCAAGTAAGCATTTTTTTGTTCATATGATAAACATATTCTATGTCTGAATCAACAATAATTTTCTTCATTCAACCAAATCGTTTTCTAATTAAGATTTAACTATAAACATGTTAGATTATTCCATCTTCACCATTTTTGGATTGAAATACTTCAATTTCTGAGACCTGAAATGTAAAATTGTTCTACATGTATAGAAAATTTTAAAGCATACAACAATTTGGTACATATACGTTTAAAATTAAAAATTGAAAAAGTTTCGTAGGAGTTAGGATTAAAAGTTGTGTACTTTTTAATTCTCTTAAATTTTAAACATAGATTCAAATTTGCATTTTTTTTGTGAGAGTTTTTTATAGTGAAGAAATTTAAAGATTATAATTTATTATTTTATGTAAATGCTTTATCTGAGTAAAATTTTTCTCTTCAGGTAAAAAACTTTTAAATCAAAAATTACATTAATGCTTTTCTGAGTTCCAGACAATCTTTTTTTTGTATGATTCTCAATTTCTCAATTTATTATATATACTAGCAAAAATAGAGCGCTTATTACATGTTTCTTATTTAAATTGCCTAATTATCCAATTAAAATATATGCTTCAATTTAAAGTACTATAAAATATAATTAAGAATTGTAAATTAGAATAAATATTGCTACATCGAAAGAGTAATAGCTACATCGGCTTTCATACTATTTTAATTATAATCGGCTTTCAGTGATTTGTAATTTTCATTTAAATTTAGGATTTCACCCAACAAAAATTATAAGAAAAAATATTATGTTAATATGAAATTTTATATCGGGATAAGATATTCTTAAAAGATACCTTGGAATTCTGAGTCATACTGATGTCTTCCATTTTCGAAACTAAACTATTTGGAAGGGGTTTACAACTAAATAACAAATTTGAAAGAAAATTCAATAAAAATTTTTTTTTAAATTTGCCAACTTGTTTATTTTTGAATTTTTATAGTTAAAAATAATAAAATTTTCAACATCTTTTTGAAATAGGTCTACCTTGAAGATTTTGCAGTTGAAGCTCATTCAATTATTTAAAATAGTGTAGTTTTGATTTTTTTTAATAATTCAATTTTAAAGATCAACAATTGAAAACTCATCTCTACAATTTTTAAAATGTATAGATAAAGATTCTCAAGTTTTGATGACTTTCAGGATGAAAGTGAAGTTTTCAATTCTAAATCTTCCAAATTGAAAAAATTTCGAATGTAAATCATAAAAATTACAGTTTTTCTATGTATAAAGCTTAAAACTACTACGTCAATTTTTAAGAGTTACAACTGAATACTCTTGAATTTTAGGGTTCTATAAATAAAAATTCTTAAATTTTTATGATTTTGGGAATCAAACTTCAAGTGTTTATTTCTAAATCTTCTTTAACTTTAAAAATTAACTATTTCAATTTCTGCAATTTAAAAGCGTTAGAATGAAATATGCTTGAATTTGAAAAGTATAGAACTAATAGTAGTAGGATAGTAGGAATAGCAGAATTATATCGAAGATTTACAATTGTAAATTCTTCAATTTTAATAATTTACAGTTCAAAAATCTTGAATTTTAAAGATGTATGAATACAAATTTTCAAATTGTGATGATTTTGATAATTTTGAAGATCAAAAGTCAAGAGTTTTTTAATTCTAAATCTTCAAAATTAATGAAATTTTAAAGAGAGTGTCCACACGTACCGAAAAAATCTGGTTATTTGTACCGAAATTCCTGTACAAATAGCCCCTTTTCCAGCTCTATTTGTACCGAAAAAATCCGAATATTCAATTTTGAAAATTTACAATTCAAAGTTCTACAATTTTGAAGAGTCACAATTAAAAATTCTTAAATTTTAACGATTTGCAATTTCAGGGTGGCCAGGAAATTTTTTTCACATTTTTTTTTGCGAGCGTGCCTGAATTTGTTTTAAAACTGTAAAATTAAATAACGATTTTTTTTTATTTTTTTTAGAAGTAAATTTATAATACTAATAAGTACTGGATTTATACTTATTTAAATCAAACTTCTTTTTATCATTTTCACTAATCTCAGGAAAATCTATTTTATTGACAATATTAATATGTTAAACTGCATTTTAGGTACCTATGAAAATATTTTAAAAAAATGTAACTATCTATCAAATTCATGACCTAAAGCAACAAATTTAAAAATGGATTAATTATATGATATAAAGTACCATTTTTATACAGTCAAATATTTAGAAAATCTGAGCAAAACATTATTTAGAATTAACTCGCGTAATTGTTGTATATTTATTCCTATTTCTTTTTATTTCCCGATTCCTAGATAAATTAAGTTAATTGTAATTTAACCATTTACGGATGAATAATAAAAGGTATTATTTGAGTATGATTATATTATGAATTTAAACCTAATATCTTACTAAAGTAAGTTTAGATTTCTATCTTGAATATTAAAAATATAATAATTGTACTAAATACTAAGGTGTACGTTTATTTTGTGTTTCAGGTACGTATGACTCATACAGTGGATTATTTTCTATTTTAAAATAGAATTTGATGATCGTATTGGTATGTAAAAGTTGGTATTATACAATTTCAAGTCCTTCAAATCAACATTTTTAAAATTTAGACTAGCTTTTTTGATTGGATTTAAATTTAATTTTTAAATGAAAAATCAGGATATCTACTCTCCTGGAAAACCTGAAATTGTCAGGGAATTTTTATAAACCTGGAAAATCCTGGAAATTTCAGGGAATTGTTTCCAGAATCAAGGGATTTTCTCGAGCGTCCTTGATGTTTTTTTTAATTGTAACGTGAAATCACAGTATAACAATGCTTTCTAATTCGTAGAAGTAACTTTATAGTACTGGTATTATACTTATCTATCTCAAACTTTTATTAAACTATTATTCAAATTTATGGATTTTAGGACAAAATTTAAGAAATCATTTATTATGTGTTAAGTATTATTAATTTATTTTAATATTCGATAGTAATAATTAACATCATACTGAAGTATATTCTATAATAATTATTTTTTAAAGCTTCCCGAAACATGCAAAGTAATATCTTTTTTACACATTCAAATATTATATACAAGGACTTCACAAGTATTGTGTAATGCTCAGAAATCGCCATATATTTTCCCTAGTACCCATCTGGCCCCGATCGGGCTGGCATGATCTGGCCTGGGTAGGGCTAATTTCATGGCCCAGAGTCGTGACATACCGGGTTGCCCGTTTTGCAACGCCACCTAGTTCATGTTAGGGGAAGCGCTGAATTTTGTATCAGAGTGGAAATGTTTTTTACTTTATTGATACGTCAATTTCAGTGTATACTTTTGCTGTTTATTAAATATTAATTCAGTTTAATAAAATTATGCAAAAGTGTAAAAAGTACACACCGCGGGTGCGGAAGCACCGTACGACAGCCGGATTGCCATATGCACGTGACGTGTCGAGAGAAAGTAGGTAAATCAGTGAAACTTAACCTCAAAATGAAAATTACATCATATAATTTGAATTAAATTTAAATAATATTTAAGCTCTTTACTGAAACAAAAATTTCATAGTATTATTGGATGTAGCTTGTGCCAAATTCAAGGCCACAGAGAAGAAAGTGCTTTCCCACATAAGCACAAATATTGAGCAACTCTAAAGATTGGGGCGGCAATCGCAAACAACGAAAAACTTGAAGTATATTATCATAATTTTTAATTAATAAATCATTCTGTTCAATTTATCTTGTGTACTATTAATTATTTAGATAAAAAATGCCACATAATTTTTAATATAATTATATCGGTAATTGATAGGGTACCGACATGACACTGACCTGGCACACCGATTGAGATAACAAGTTCGGCCCAGACTGGGCCGCGCGTTCCATCACGAGTCTGTTCCGACCTGGCTTCCCGATCTGGGACCCATGTGGCTAGATCGGGCCCCGATCGGGGCCACATCAACATTTCTGCGAGGGTAGATAAAAAGTTTGAATTAAACACGTATCAAACCTAGGCAGCGCCAGTGTAGCGCTAGGCTATCATTGCGTGAATAGACAGGCTGGACGAAAACTATACTGGCTGTAGCATGGTTCAAGACTTCCACGAAATTTTTCCAAGCGGGCTGTTTATTATTTTAAATAATTAATACGCTAAGCTTGATTCTCATTTACGCAATCAAGAAATAATTAAAATAAATGTAAGAAATCATTTATGTCAAAATTGAATTTTGTAGAGTATTATAAATATAATACGTAGCATTATGCATATTTTAATTATTTTAAATTTAATATAAATTCATTATTGTGTAGAAATTAATCTATTATTCAATTGAAAAAAATGTTTTTGAATGTCCTTTCCAAAAATCAATTTTAATACACAGTTCGTAAATTATTAGCCGGGTAAAAGTATGAAACACTGCGAAATGGTAAGGTGTAAAACGTTTAAATGTGTGTTATCATGTGTTGACCACATTACTCCAAATATAATTCATCAACCCCAAAATATTGCCGAAAATCATGCACTATTCATGAAAGGAGAATGCCTCTTTTTATGAATATTCTGTGCTTTGACGAGTTGGTAAGCCAACGATTAGACTTACAGTTGGGGCTCAATGACATGTACCTGTAGCGGATGAATTTTCTCTGGACTACACGTGATCAAACGAATGATATGCACATACGTCGCCCTACATGTATTAATACTGGCGTATAGTTATACAGCAGAGGCGAGCGCATGATGTTCGCTATTGAATAATTGAATGATTTATCTAAAATCATCAATGGCAATAGATGTATAGGGCCGGTTCTAATCATAGATTCCTACCTTACCGACATCGAGAAGATTCTAGCTGTAGTGGTTCGTGTCCGTGCTAATTTTTTTTAGAAAAGTGGTTCATGTCCGTGCTAAGCTTCTAGAACATTCTCGATGGGTCTAGATGACGTCATCATGCATTCCTACCTTACCGAAATTCTTGAGGATGACATCATGCATTCCTACCTTACAGACATTGATACAAGAGGGGTACTGGACCTACTTTACCGACATCGAGGACATTCTAAAGCTGACGTCACAGAGTAATATTGCGCAATTGTGCCAGCCAAATGCATGTAACAACAGGTTCAAGGTTATTTCTCATCTCAAGAATTTTTTCGCGTGAATAATTTCAAGGTTATATTTCGCTTTGTCCTGGCGATTTATACTGCGTCATATAGTTGTGGTAAAAAACAAGAACGATGATTTATTGCTTCCTGACAGGTAAAATATTTATTTTATGCGCAAACAGGGTCAGGTGTACAGATGAAATTTGATACGGAGGGGCTATGCATGACATCCTGTTTTGGCTAGCTAAATTTGATTTTTAGCTTTCTTATAGATAACGTATTCAACATTCTTCTAGAACATTCTTGATGAAGGCGTCAAATTGAACTGCGAAATTTTTTTGGTAAACAAGTTCAAGGTTATTTTTCATGAAACATTACGTTTTGCGTTGCAAAAAAATATTATATCCCATACGTGTTTATTATAATGTAGAATCTTCCAGAACTCAAGGATAAAGAGGAATATGAAATTAAAATAAAAAAGTATTTTGAGCCAATCGAATAATATAGGTAAGAGAGTATCTGTTTGGCTGCTTTGTACCGTTATCTGAAATTGTGCGGAGTCAGGTTTAGTTTATTTTCTCTTTAGTTTATTCATT